>NW_019290206.1:71170-160222 GCF_000500325.1 Leptinotarsa decemlineata
AAGTGTTCAGAAAGCAATTAATCATTCGGAATTTCAAAATCTAATTCTCAACCATGTTTTGAACAATAACACTGAAATTCAGATACAACTGTGTATAATCTGCATATACATGCACTTCAAAAGCAATGGACCAATAATAGATTCATGAGAAAACCCTGAGGAACCCCTGAAAATACATCTTGACTAGATAAATATGATTCACTCATAAAACTTCTTCGACATCGTCTCATGAAATAATCTCAAATAAAAATGTGGATTGTATATTGAACCCGTAATAACTCAATTTGGCACAAAGTAACTCCAGACTGATAGTATCAAATGCTTTGGAGAAGTGGAATAATATCAAAACAGTTGACAGATTTGTGAATTTGACCAATGGCATGTGTTACGTTGGCTTTGAGGACCTTTTTTGGGATGCATTGGCAGTTTTGGACTTCATGTGGATTGGTATTGTCCCAAATACTACAATTTAATTCATTCACGTACCCATTCATCCAGAAATGGGCCTCATCGCTCAAAATGATTTTTTGATGAAAATTAGGGTCAGTTGCTAACTGCTCCAGAGCTTATTCAGCAAATACACATCGTTTTCTATGGTTGTTTACGTTCAGTTCCTGGGCCAGTTGAGTTTTTTACGGGTGCAGTCCTAAGTCACGACCCAAAATTCGCCAAGTTGTGGTCTGCGAAAGGTCGACATTTTGTAGGCGACGCGAAATCGGCTGCCTAGGATTCTTCTGCACACTCTCACAGAGTAGCAATATTTTCGGCAGATCACTGAACCATTGAACTCAAATTGGTCCACTATATTGCGGATAGTCCTCTCAATAAGACGATTATGGCGTCCATGAAATGGGTGAAGTGAGCGATACGTTTTCCGAACAGAATACCCATTTTGATAAAACAATTTTTTGGCGTGTTGTTGAATGCTTGTGCATTGTGATTTGGCAAAACATTCTGAAGAAATGACAACTGATTTGAAAGATGTAGCTTCAACAAGATGGCCGTTATTAATTGTCAAAGTTTGGAAATTATTGTTGGAAGACCTTATATTTATACAATGGGAAATGTTCCTCCTGACGAAAATCAAGCAGTTTTCATAAAAGAGCTCCAAAACAACAACTCCTCATTTCAACCTTTTCCTTTGAAAAATTATTCAAATACTTAAAAGAGAGAGATGAAACAATTCATTGAACATTCAAAGGGATTCCTTTCTATTTCACAATTTGGCAACAACAATGAATCTGTTACCTGTATGAGATGAACAAAGATGACATATTTAGAGGCGTGCTGTTCTATTTACTTATGTTCCGAGTTCCAAGACATTCTGTGACATATGACATTTTGTGCACCTAATCTATCTTCCTCTATATAAATAAATAACAAAACAACTGTTGTTTATGTGGCTTGTGGAGGTGGTATTGAACTATAATTTATATTTTGCCGTAATTATTGATTTATAAAGATAATTTTCCTTTGTTGAAGTAAAATATCTAGGTACGTATACATTATTTCAACTTGATATAGGCGCTGTTGCCAATATGTGAATTAGAAACAAATCTCTTCAGAAATCAAAACCCAACATTTGAAACATCAATTTGAATACTTTTCGAATCGAATTTGTAAAACTCATGAATTAAACTCAACTTTATTTTGTTCAAACTTGCATATACTGTAATAACCCAAATTGAGGAACATTCCCCATTGGCAATAAACGCCTTTTTCGTATTTGTTTAAGGATTTCGAAGTGTTGATAGTTTCTCTCTCAAATCAAACTCCGAAGTCAATTTCGCAACTGGTGAAGAGATCCAATCCCTAGTTCCATCAAGGTCAATATCCTCAAGTTCCATAAAAAGAAAATCAAGATATTGTAGATTCTTATTCTTGAGAGAATTCGTTTGCGTCATATATCAGGAAAAGCTATATTTACGACCTTCTTTCCAATGCATTCGATATGCGGTAGCCTGGTGAGTTGACGTGGGTGGTTTGCTTCATTCACTCAATCAATCGCTGTGCGAACCGGTGGTTTGAACCGCAATGCCGGACGATCGATTTTCACTTCCTATTGTCCAACCCCTTTAAAAGGTACGACTTTGTTAGTCCTCATCTCTAGAAGTTTCGACATTTTAGAGTTGTTGTTCGGAAGGGTGCGACAGCTGGTTATCGAAAAACCGGAAAAGAATCCAAAAAAATGAATGATGAAATGGATACTTTAGAGAATGAGTAAATGGTTGAGTAAGTGGGGGAATGAGTGAATGAATGAATTAATGATTGAATGCACGATTGAATGAATGATGAATATTGTCGTGTTTATACAGTAGAAAATAAATTTTGCCCCTTATTTACATATATAAATCTTAAAATCCAATGTTTATTGAATGAATGTGGAAATGATGAATACGATTATTATTATTATCATATAAAACCGTCGACGCCAATGTTTTCCAAATGTACGCCTCTGGCCCATTTCGGGATAAGCAGGCAGAAAAATCCTTCAAAAAATATAACTCACATTTGATAAACATCGTAGAAAGGGAATTATTCCGATACAAATCGAGTTAGTCGACTCATCCGAAATAATAACTTCCCCGTTCATTGGACCGTGGGATTGATATTATGGACGCGCACGATATTTGATACTTCAAGGAATCCTGAATGGGCTCAAATGACTTTTTGCATTGTAAGTGGTTTTCTAGATTAGGTGGGCGATTTTATATCATCCGGCACCATATAAAAAAAGGAAATGTCGAAGGGGAATTTATGAAGGTCATGAAAAAGTGTATTTCTCGTGATTCATATGTGGAAGTGAATAAAATTATGGATCAGTGATGGATGAAAGAAAAAGTGATGACTTGAGAAATTGTTAGTGTTTCAATTGTCGTAAAAAGTGTTGCTGATGAGATTTTTGGTTTGAATGAGTTCCGAACCAGTATACTTCTCAGTAACTTTCAATGCTTTATAAATCTCAGATCAGACCTTCTTTGGAGTATTGTTCTCATGCATGGAGCTCTGCCCCCAAACATGCCCTGCGGTTTCTGATGCAGTTCTGCTCCGCAACCTACCGCGAAAGGGTATCGTACAACTGGTGCACATTGTAAACGCAATAATCAAGCACCAGCATTACCCAGATTGTCTGAAACATGCGGTGGTAGTGCCCGTTCCGAAACCAGGAAAAATCAAAACACGTATTGATAGCTACCGACCGATCTCGCTTCTCAGTTCGGTCGCGAAGGTTATTGATAAAATCATCCTAAGCAGACTTCTCCGCCTGGAAGATAGGATGAAACTCATCCCCGAGGAGCAATTCGGGTTCCGGCGAGGTCGGAATACAACATCGCAACTGGTCCGGGTTGTTCACGGGGTGAGGGAGTCCTTCAACCAGGGGAAGAATACAGTTATGGTCCTGTTAGATGTCAAGAAAGCATTCGATAAAGTTTGGATAGAAGGGTTTGTCGCCAAAATGTGGTCGGCAGGCATGCCTTTATTCGTGATTAGGATTCTAGAATCCTACTTGAGCAACCGAACTTTTCGTGTAAGAGTGGACCAAACCACATCTGCAAATTATTCAATCAAAGCAGGTGTCCCGCAGGGGTCCTGTTTGTCACCGCACTTATATTCATTATATACGCATGACTTCCCTATGTTCTCGAGGACGAAGGTGGGTATTTTCGCGGATGACACCGCGATTTACGCGCACTCTTTCTCGAGCGAGGTGGCGCAGCAGCAGCTTCAGATCCACCTCGATAGGCTAGTCGTGCCGTATTTCGAACAAAATAAAATCGAAATAAATCCCGATAAAACTGAACTCGTAAACTTCACGAGGAAATTCACGAATGTGAAAATCTTCAAGAAGTTGCGAGTTAAGGATAAGTGCATTGACGAGCAGAAGAGTGCGGGATATCTGGGAGTGATCCTGGACAAGCGCCTGAACTTCCAGGAACACTTGAGTATGGCGATCCAACGAGCAGGTGCGGCGATAAAACGCACGTATCCGCTCATTGCACGGAACTCTAAGCTCAGTGTTGACAACAAGTTGCTTATTTATAAACAAATAATTAGGCCGGCTATGTTGTACGCGAGTCCTGTGTTCTGCAGTCTCAAGAAGTCCCCTTTAATGAGACTCGAGAGAATGCAGAATAAGGTGCTCCGTTTTTGCACTAACAGTGACAGATACATTTCATTGAACAATCTGTTAGATCTGGCAGAAGTGGAGTCAGTCACCGACCATATCAGGAGACTGGCTCAGAAATTCTTCAAGTTCTTTCTACCGAAGAGCCCGCTGACGAGGGACGTCACGGCAGTTAGAAGCTATCATGGACAGCGCCGTAAGCACGGGCTAGTCTATGAAGAACTGGAGATATACCGTGAACGGCGCGAATGCGATCGCGCTTAGTTCATGGAAAAATTGGATAAGAGTATTCACGCACACATGATGACGTGATAGCAGAAATACTCTTTCCTGGTTTTTTAATGAACTTTTTCCAGGGGGATATCGACAACTGCTACCAACAAACAGACGAATGATTCTCTGAGAAGTACCGAAACGCGACAGAATGACAACTTCCGCGTAAGCCTCGGCAGGAAGCGGAAAACTATAGATGAGGCTGATATAAGGCGTTTTTGAGTGGAGATTCAACCGCCAACACCAGTGGGGGCGTCTCCCACTATCCCATCGGGGGACTGTGTGGAGGCGCTTTTCTCTTCCGTGCGGAATTCTTGAGAGCGCAAATGTATCGGGGTCTTTTCCTGCCACTCCCTCTACCCCATTCACTACCCATCCCAATCCTTTCCACTGTCCCACTCCATTGGGGAAACCCTTGTGTACATTTTGTATATTTGTATATATATTTTTTATTGTATATATTTTATAAACACCACAAAAAAAATACCTTAAAATTGTATGGAGAATAGTTAATAAAGAACATTTTGATTTTGATTTTGTATTTCATGCAGAAAAGATTACCTGATTGGAGACACGAACTTCACATGCAACTTTGATAGCCTGGAACATCGGAGAAAGGTTGGAGATTTGTCTCTCTTCTATAGATACTTTCACAGGAAGTGTTCAAGTGACTTGGCACATGTGATTCCGTGATTGCTATGATTGTAAGAATAAGTAACTAAAAAACTACCACTGAAAAATAATATGCCGACGCCTATGTCGAGGCGGGAATTCCTTTTCTGTGCTGTTCCAATTGGTATTGGAAATACTATACCTTGACATATGATAGGACTTGGCGTGCTTTTTTGGTTCTGGCTCTCCTGAGCTCTTCTATTGGGACGATTGCACATTGGTTTCGATATCATAACCATATACCCATGATCCGTCACCAGTTATGACCCTTTCAAGCAAAACCAAATCATCATTGACGTCAACAATTCCTGAGCGTTGCTTATGCGACGGATTTTTCTGTGAAAAATATACGTGAAATATAGGTACATATATACATTAAATAATTATTGAAACTGTGAAATTTGGTTTCATTACAAATACAAATACCCTAGTGAACAATTTAAAACAATAAAAATTAAATTGAAAACAATAGATAAATGTCCCAAACAATTTTACATAACTATACAATTTGTATTTTATTACTATTTTCAAAATTTTTTAAGTGCTTTTTTAAAATCTTTTAAAATGGATATTTTTTTTATTTCTTTCGGTAATTCATTGAACTCGTGGAAGCCCTTAAAAAATAACGAGTCCTAGGTACTTCCGAATTCCGGTCTGTTTAAATGTATATTATTGGAATTTCTTGTACTATAATTATGAATGTTTTTATTGAATTTGATGTATTCTTTAAAATATTCTGGTGCGATTCCATTCACAATTTTGTATACTAGAGTCATTGTAAAATAGTAGAGTTTATTTTCAACTGATATCCAATTCAAACAATCAAGCATACTTTTTTGGGAGTACGGCGATTTGTTTTCAAGATTACTGTCATCCCTCGATTTTCTAGTTTTTGTAGCATATTCAATTTATTGAGGTTGAATAAAAATAATAATGACGCACAATAATCAGACTGTGGTTGAATAATGGTATTGTAAACTGTTACTTTGGACTGCATTGACAAATTTTGTGGTATTCTACTGAAAAAATATAGTTTTTTCGATATTTTCTTTTGCATATATGGCACAACTCATATTTTTCGTTATTGATATTGAGGTTTATACCGTTGATATCTAGAGAACTGTATTTATATTTCGTGGTGTTTCGGTGTGTGCCTGCCCCGCTCGCTGGGAACTGAATCAGGTTTTTAGAGTTTAGCAGAGTCGAACTCTTACCATCTGACATGACAGACCACTCACCATACAAACTAGCCGGCTTCGTTAAGAAGCTGGGTTCATTTGGTCGAGCGTGAATAGGTGTGAGCCACAATAAACCCTTGCGGGTTGCGGTGGAGGGTCGAATAGACCCGCTCACGTCAGACCTAACCTAATCTAACCTATATTTCGTTTAGATTCTCAAGTGTGATGTGTACCGGGTGAAGAGGTACTCTATAAAAATCATTTTTTGAACACAGTTCCTTTTTTTATGAGAAAATTCCTAAATCTGCGTCCCTCTTCAATATAACCATCGCGGAAATCGTAACAGCCTACTCACAACTTACGTAAAAACACTGACGAAAACTCCGGTTAATAAAAGCGGTCGTATCGTATCGCCTGACGCCATTTGCATGTCGATAAAATACGCTGTTCCACCGACGACAACAGAAAAATGCACGACGTAATTTCGCGAATCTATTTCCGAAAACAATTTGATAAGCTTCGAATTTCTTGTTCTTGGAATTTATTATGCTACTCGGGTAATTTGATAGTGTGGAAATATTCGTGCGTTCATTTTGGAGAGTGGATTGTTGCGGTGCGATAAAATATTCTTTTTCCGGAGAAGGGTGTTATCTTGCGTGTATCAAAGTTAGTCCGGTAAAATGAAATGGACCATACAAAACATCAGCATAATTGAATATAGATAAAATTAATGATTCGCACAAATTTGCCTTCACCTTCATGGATAGGAAATTTCGGTATCCCTATATAATTTTGAACGAATAATATGCACGCCGAATAAACTGATTAACCTGGCTTTCGAATGTCAAGTCCTTTTCTAAAATGATGCCCAGGCTTTTGGCTTCTGGGACAATTCCAAGTACATGATCATTTACTACTACTTTCACAGATTTGCAAATATCATTTCTAGGGTCTTTTGGCCCGAAAACAATAACATTGGATTTACTATAATTTATATTCAAGCAGTGATCAGAAGCATTTTTCACAAATAATTTTAAGTCACTATTGATTTGAATACACGCATTATCTATCATTTCAGTTGAGAAGCTATAATACAAGTGGGTATCGTCTGCATACAAATGTAACATTTTAAACATTTTGCAAGTTGGGATATGTAGATAGCAAACAAAAGGGGACCCAAAATAGAGCCCTGTGGCACTCCACATATCAACTTCAAATATTGTGAGCTGTTTTCTTCTACGGTAACCTTTTGTACTACTAGTGAAAAATACGTATTCAGTCATTCACGGACTCTGTTAACGTATTCGATCATTTCGTATTTGATATTTGTACATTCAAACAAATGTTCCTATTGAAATTTCATTGAGTTTTTGGAAAACACTCGAAGTTTTGTTTTTAAACCATGCAATAGACATTATCAAAGACAATGTGCTTATAGTCGCAGTTCCACAGTTGGTGCTCGATTTCTTGTTCCCGTTCTTCTGAGCTCCAACTCGGGACCTCAACGATCATTACCACAATGCATTTGATAATGTCTACCGCAGTAGTGGACGAAACGTCAGTCATTAAAACCAGGAGACCCCGGCCAAAAAACCGGAAAATAGCTTTCACACAGTTATCTCCGGTCGCGATTCACATTCTTTGATCAAACGGAATGATCAGATGAAATTCTGATATCTTGTGTAATATCTTTCAGTAATATATTTTTCTTTCAATACAGTAGCAATTTATTTTATCTTTTTTGGCAGTCACCTTTTTCATTACTGTTTTAAAAAAATCTGTTTTAAAATATGTTTTTCCGTTAATCAGCTGTCGCCCCCATACGAACGACAACTCTCAGAAGTTGAGAAACTTGTGCGAACTAAGGACTAACGAGGTCTTTCCTTTTAACGTGTGATTCCTGACACGATTGCAGAATCATATTAGCTCCAACCAGATACATTCTCTCGAGAAAAATATCTGGTCGAGGCAGGAATCGAACCCACGGTTTTTCGATCGTTAGTCGGGCGCACTACCACTGCGGCCAATTCTAACTGTATGTGAATTTTGGAAATTGAGATGATTTTAATGGAAATACATCAGAATTGTAACACGATTTTTGACGCGCGTTTCACCAAGAAAGTTACATATTCAGGAGATGGTCTAAACTCAGTTTGATGTCGATATGATTGGTTAAATGCAAGTAATCAAAAGTGTTAGTGTTGGGAAAAGTGTTTTCGTTGAAGTATATTACCAAAATTTGGTAGGACGGTACCCTGGTGGGTTGACGTTGGTTGTTCGCTTGACACACTCAATCAACCGCTTTGTGAACCGGTGGTTTGAACCGCAAGGCCGGACGATCGATTTTCACTTCCTATCGTCCAACCCGTGTTAGGAATCACACGTTGAAAGGTTAGACCTTGTTGTCGTTCATTGGTGGGCTACAGCTGGTTAACGAAAAAACAGTTTTCGATAGATTTCTAACAGAGAATACTATAGTAGGTGTCTCCCATTCTGTGGTCGCTCCCGATGGATAGACTGCTTGATGCCCTCGACAGAAAAAAGTAGATCTGCAGCTTATGCTGATGACCTGGTCATCTTGGCAAGGTCCATGACAGGAAAGGTAGCTTGTAATATCCTCTAAAGCACGATAAGCGTTGCTCACAGTTGGTGCCCGAGGGAGCAGATGTCTGTCAACCCCAGCAAAACTGTGATAATCCCCTTCACCAGGAGAGGAAAATTAGACGATCTAACGCAACTTTCCCCCAATGGTGAGGTCATTCCATTTGGAACGGAGGTGAAATATCTTGGCATTGTCCTTGAAACAAAATTCACCTGGAACGCTCACTTGGAAAAAGTTTTACACAGAACCAGACTGTCCCTATGGACATGTCGAAGATTTTATGATAAAACTTGGGGTTTAGGTTCCAAACAAATCCATTGGATTTCTGTGGTGATTGTCAGTTCAATGATCACTTATGGTGCAATTGCCTGTTGACCGAAGCCTTTACAGAAAACGGCCTAGGCAAAGCTCTCTGGCTTACAGAGACAGGCTTGTCTGGCCATCAGTGGTGCTATCAGTATCACACCGTCAGCGGCCATAAAGATTCTTCTAGATCTACCTCCTATTCACATTTTTCTGAAGGGAGGGGCTAGATGGACTGCATATAGACTTGTGCCCATTGCCAATTGCACAAATCAATTAAATGCAGAGTGCAACAGACTATCGGTTGACACTGGAAGCCACAGCATTCTGGAAATGATCTTTGACGTTATGTCAACTATAAACTGCCTTATAAAGTACTGTTCCCAAGTAGAGAGGACTGGATCCTCCGGGAGAAAGAAATATTAAGAGCAAATAGTTGTTGGTTCACAGATAGATCGAAAACAACTTCCGGTTCTGGTGCAGGTGTTTTCAGTCGCAGACCCAGGACAGAGATATCAACCTGCCTAGGAACCTACGCGCCTGTATTCCAAGCGGAAATTTACGCTATTGAATTGTGTGCGGAGATATTGGAAAAATCCAACATCATACACAAGTCAATAAAAATATTCACAGACAGTCAAGCGACATTGAAAACTCTTGGCTCCTACCTAGCAACGTCTAAATTGGTAGCAAACGACTCTCCTCGATAGAAAGACTAAACAGATTGTCTCTGGTCTGGATTCCTGGCCATACTGGCCTGGAAGGCAATGAGGCTACTGATTCCCTTGCAAAGGAGGGTGCTGCAAACAGCTTCATCATACCAGAACCTGTCATTGGCATCGCTTTCGGCTTTGCCAAACAAAGATTGAATACCTGGATGGCAAGAAGATTTATGAACTTTTGGCAGAATTTTTCAGGATTGGCTCACTTCAAAGCGTTTATTTACCATTCGAAGCTTGATACCAAACAGTTGTTGGACTACAATAGCCATGAACTACGATGTCTAACAGGCCTTATCACAGGTCACTGTCATTTGAACCATCATATGCAGAGACTCGGACTGTCGAAAGACAGTGAGTGTCGCCTCTGTTTGGAAAATGATGGAACAGCAGAGCACATACTTTGTGCCTGCCCCGCTGGGGACCGAATCAGGTTTCAAGAGTTCGGCAGAGCCGTTCTCTTACCATCTGACCTGAAATACCACTCACCATACAAACTAATCAGCTCCGTTAAAAAATCTTGTTTTAATTGGTCGAGTGTGAATAGGTGTGACCCACAATAAACTCCACCGGGTTGCGGTGGAGGTCAAATAAACCCACCCACTTTGGACCTAACCTAACCTAACCTATAAAAGGTATTTTCTTTCGATATCGTACAACGCTATAAATTATTGAGTGTGATAAATGATAATCGTTACATCTATATTAACAAGGTATTCTTTGTTCCCCCCATTACTAAATTCTCCCTTCTCGCTGAACATATGATGCGAAATGAAGGTTACTTGAACTATTCAATTCGAACCCGGGATATTTTCATAATTAATTTCCACCTTTATCCATTCGTAATTTCAATAAACCAAGAAATTTCATTCTGAGTATCAAAGCCGCGATTTTGTGAAGTGTTCAGAAAGCAATTATCAAAACGAATGTTCCCAAAGCGACCGCTTTGGGTACGGAGCCGCAATTAATCCTAAATCCCACAATAATTTTACTTTCTGTATATATTCGTTCAGTGGCGTAGCTGACGACAATAAAGAGAAATCTCTGGGTAAGGTGTGATATTTCTCATTTTTTTAATATCCCGATTGCAGCTTGACAAATGGTTCTTATGCAGAATCTGTGAAACATGTTTTTCCTTAAGAATCAGTAGAGAGTTGTCCTGAAAAACTTGAGAATAAAATTGGATTATATAATTTAGGAAACACTTGCTACATGAATAGCAAGAACGAGGTTTTAATGATGAACGAGAACGAGAATGAAAAGAGAAACGAAAATTTCTATGTTATTTACCACTTTTATTTGTAACTAACATTACTGCAGTTTCATCCTATATGGACATTCTCAAACTTATACAATAAACTAACAATTCGCCAATATATACCATTCAGGTACTTGATTGAGTACCTGAATTTACAGTTCACAATGCGGATGTGCCAATTTAAAAACCGGAGGGTAAATTAAATCGAGTTGGTCATTTAACAGGTTGCACCCGCAATGTTTATGCTTGTGAATTTCCAAGGATTCTAAATAATTGAGTTTGCAACCCTTCCTTGCATAGTGCAGAATTTCCGTATCGTTTACATTTGGAAACTTGTGGTTGCATGTCAAGGAATGGTTTGAAAACGTCGAATCATTTTTTCCCAGTCTGAAGGACCTTTCATGTTCAGCATACTGTTTTTGGAAATTTCGTCCGCATTGTCCCACATCAACACTATTACACTCCGGACACTTAAGCTCATGAACTCCAGATTTTTCCAACTTGTCGGCCTTATCTTTGGCATTGAAAAGGAAATGAGATAACCTGGCATGTGGTCTGAATGCTACTACCTCATTGTTTTTTCTGAAGAAACCTGCGATTATTTCTGTTCTTTTTCCAAAATTTGTTAGCGTTACCCATTTCTTGATTTCTCGTTCTTTGACCTGAGGATATATTAATCTGCAAGTGAATTTCCTGCTTTGTTTCCTGACTAACTTCTGGATAGTATCTGCGTTGAAACCGTTATTATGACCTATCTGCGTAATTGTATCAATTTCCCTAGCTAGATTGTCTGCAGACAAAGGCGGTGAGAATGCTGTGTGCAACATTGAATAGTAGGCTGCTAATTTATGACTGACTGGATGGAAAGAATCGCTTGGAATGGGTGATATCTGTATAACTAGACTTTCTGATAAACATTGAACTCGAATTTATTCTGATTGTGTGTAATGGCCAGGTATCTGTTTCTCTATCTCTGTTTCGAGTGTGAACTGAATGTTGCCATTGAGATTGTTCATGAAGGTCATAAATTGGTTCAGCTGTCGTGTAGTACCTCTGAAAGAGGCAAAAATATCGTCTACATATCTGTACCAAAAATGTAAAGGTTTTTACCCAGGTCGGAGTTTACTATAGTGGTCTCCAAGTTGTTCATAAATATGTTTGCCAAAAGTGGACTTAGAGGTGAGCCCATTGGTAAATCTGAATCCTGTTTATAGAATTTGTTGTTGAACTGTAGGTAGCTCTGATTAAGGCATACATCGGTCTACTTTGGCTTGATCTATTATGTCTAAAATGAGGGGCTTACACTCGTTGTACGGTATGTTGGAGAACATACTCTTTACATCGAATGAAACTGAAATTGAATTATGTGGCGTGGTTTGGTTCCTTATGTTTTCTACTGAAGTCAGTGAATTTTTAATGCTGTGAGGTGGGACGAAATTGGTAATATTTTTGAACAACTTGTTAAGACGTATTCCTAGTTCTCTTACCGGACTATTTATATACGAAAATACCGGTCTTATGGGGTTATCCTCTTTATGTGTTTTTATCAGGCCAAACAGTTTAGGGCAAGAGGGGTTCATATTGAGAACGAGATTATTTCCTACTTATTCACCAAACTCAAACACCTGTTCATGCAGCTGCAGTTTCGTAAGAATGTATCATCTTTTCCTGGAGTATTTAAGGTTAGGATAACAAGTGGATTGTTCCTAATTCTTGGCGTTCTTGTTGAAAACTCTTCGTGAGCAAAATAATAGCAGAATCAATACTCCTGACCGCTCTGGATTGAATGATTCCATACAGTATATCTCGAGTTGTGATTGTAGATCTTTTGCTGGAAAAATCATCACTTGTTTACTTTGTAGTAAATGTTCAACAGGTAGCGATAACGTATGTGAATTTCTGGAACTTCAACTAGCGTTTCCTAATATGACTAATAACCAGTCCGTGCAAAGCTTACTGTTGAATCATCTGAAAATGGAACTTCAAACAGGTGATGAATGACCGTATTGCCAAACATGCCAAACTAACTGACTACTATAATAGAAACAACAATTCGGGCATTGCGACCGTTACTACATCATATTTGATGATATCTACCGCAGTTGTAGACGAAAAGTCGTGCATAGAACCTATAGATCACGGCCAGAAACCCCGGAAAATGGTTTTTAAACAATATTTGGGATAGTTGATTTGGTTTGTACATTGTAAGAAAATATATAGTGAGAAATTCCATGAATTGAAAGGTAAGCAAAAAATAAGACTTCGACATCTGCTCCCATTTAGTCAAGTCACCAGAGCGTGATGTCGCCCTGTAGTATAACTTCCGCAATACATTGCGACTTCATCCACAATGCGTGGACAATTTAATTCCGTTTGAGGTTGGGCTGGCAAATCGATCGCAGTTTGATTATAATTAAGTCGAATACAATCGCCTTTATGTAGATTGGAGTCCATTAAAACGTGTGTAAGTTTATGATTATTGCAGGTAAGGCCCAGCCGACACCGGTTATTTGCTCTAGTAATTGAGTTATTCATCACAGACCAGTTTGTTGTTATTCATACGGTTATAGGCGGCTCCGTGTTTCTGAGATATTCAAATTTCTAATTGAGACCTTTATATATCCAGGTCCGGAATTCAATTGCAGATTGTGTTATCCATAGTCCTGAACTTTGTAGATGTACAATTGGAACTTCCAAGTTGATACTTTCAGAATCATGTAGAATTCTCAGAAATGACAGCTTATTCATCTGCTTCTAGTATTTTCCTACCTCAGTCAAGAATTCCACATTTTTTTTAAGAAAAACGTGATGTTTGGATTATATAGACAATATGTGAAAGTAAAACTGAATTGAATTAAGAGATAAATATTGTCTACAATTCCTCGACAAAATCAATCAGTTATCTATCCTATCTTATTCATTCACCATTCACAATATTTTTCTGAAATCAATATGCATTATCACTTCATTTTCGATGTTGATGATTCATCGATATGTAAATGATTAGTTTTATCGTCAGCTTATTGATTTTTGAATATCATATTCCTTCCTTGCCACAATATCAATTCATAACTATTCAAAATACATTCAGAATATCTTCAACGACAAATATAAAATACTTAGGAGTTTTAATAGATTCTTATTTGAGATGGAATTTCCATATAAATTATTTAGGGAAAAAATTAAGAACTATTCTTTATAAGTTCCGCCAACTCAACAACAGATTGGACTTGAAACAAAAAAAAATAGTTTATTATAGTCTTGTACGAAGTCATTTGACATACTGCCTAACAGAATGGGGAGAAGTATCCAAAACTTACCTGTATCCATTAAACGAAATACAGAGGAAATTCTTAACACTAATGTTGAACAAGTCTCTCCGCTATAGTAGTGACAAGTTGTATGAGGAATCTGGGATGTTCGACTTAAGACAATTATTTTATAAGAGACTTGTGCTAAATCAATTCAAGGAAAAGAGAAAACTAAGTCGGCCGAGCCATGAGTATATCACACGCCACAAAAATAAATATATCATAATATTCAATCTTGTGTGTTTGACATAACGATGTACCCCCCACCAGGTAGAATGTTTGAGAAAATAAATAACGATGGTATCGAATTGTTGTCATATTTTTTAGAACAAGTCATTCTAAAAAAAAACGTCATAAGTTGGATCATTTAAACTTAGTCTGTACAAATATTTGCCATAGTATAATGACAACTGTTCAAACAAGAACCTTCAAATCGAGACTACAACTACAATAACTGCAACAATACTACAACATCCGGCAAAAGAAGAAGAAGAAGAGGAAGAAGACGAAAAAGAAATCGCAGAAGACATGATTGTTGAAGTTAACTATGAGTATGAATCAGATTAGAGTATCAAAAAAATCAAACTGTCAATTACACTCCATAAACATTATCAACCCGAATAATCTTCATGCAGTTGGATAGGTATTGTGAGTGAAAATTACGTAATGACGATTCGTGGAATGCGCCGGGTACACTACCTCACAGGTGGTGTGGATACGTGTGCATATTACAAACAACGTGACTTTTACAATTGCGATATCTCAGAAACGGTGATACTTACAGAAAAAGTTATTGGAATCATTTTTATAGAGAATTTTAAGATCTACAACTTTGATTCGAGGTATTTTTTATAAAACCCAGAGTTTTCGAGAAAAACTCAAAAAACTGAAAATTTTAACTCTGACCACGAATAACTTTTGAAGCGCTCATGTGACAGATTGAGACTTCCAAATCTTCATTTTTCATCGTAAAATAAAGGTCTTCACCAAAATTTAGCTCTGTCGCAATTTTCGATATTTCGTTACTGTTTTCAGGTCTAAATTGACCGGACTATATTGAAATTTATTGATCAACTTTGAGTACCACAAATTCAAAATTTTCGATGTCTTCCTTGACTTACTATAAATGTAATTGTGCATAAAATAGTCAATGAATGGTAATTACCTATATATCTATCAGAATAACATTCAAAACGATGATACTCGTTTAATGAAACTCTCAAATTTCTGACACAGTCGACGACTTCGAATTTTTTTTGTCCTATTTTACTTTTCGTTGCATTTTTTCTAATCTTCTATAATCTTCAGTGTCAAAAATCATAATATTCGACTCATTGACATGTCTTGAAGATGAGACTACAAATGCAATGCATTGATGACATTTTTGATGCGTTTACGTGGACCAACAATATGTTTGAGATGTACATTTGGGTATCATCTCCATAGTGATCTTAGATTTGTCTCAAAATATTGCAAACATTCTCCATTTTATGCGTGCCCTAAGTACCATAAAAGGAATAAATGGTACTTGAAAGAAAGAGCTGAAAACTTTACAACCTACTTTGTTTCCAGAAAGAAAAACTTGCGTCAAGTAGAGTGTTGCAGTTCTGCTGTTTCGTAGTAGTGATTGTTTTGAATTGGATAACAACTCAGTTACCAGTTACGTTACTGTATATAGTCCATTATCATCTTTTGTGTGTAATGGATTTGGTGAAAAATTAGTTAACTATAATCATGAAACATTGTCAATCACCTTCAAACAAATATATTTTTTCAAATTCTTCGAAGCCGGTCCTGCACCCATCAGAGATGACTGGTAGTTTGATGTGTATATTGATCTGTCGCATCGTGAAGGAACATTACCCTTTTGGGTCCGTCATCTATAGCTGGGGTATTCGATTTGTCGGACCTAATTGAGTTTTGTGGTGGTCCTGCTACGGAACTGGGTCGAAAAATCAAATCCCTAGATATCACAGGATAACATAGTCCCATTTGAATAATTTGGCCCCAAAGCGTTTGGTCCCTGCTGGAATTACACGGTCGTGATCCCATTTTTTGTAGATGCACCGGTTGGACAAATTACGTTATGCGGTTACTACGATAGTGAAATTACTTTTACTGTCTATTGAAGATAAAAAACCAACGGTTATTTGTTTTTTGTTTTAAGATCCAATACGCCTCATCGAGTGTCATATTAAAAATTGGAAATTGAAATATCACTTGACCGACTATGGTCTAACTACCTTTATATCAGTGAAGAATTTTTTGAGTGAACTCTGAAAAATTTCATGACTGAAAATATGTAGGAAAAACAACGTTTATCATAAACACGAATGAAAACAATAATGTGTATAATTTATGAAGCCAGTACAGATTGAGACAAAAAATAAAAGAAACATTCTACATAATTCAAGATCTGTCTGCTACCTACTGTAGGAAATTCCTCGTAAAAAAATATATCTGTTTAAAATCTGTTTTTCCGGTAATCAGCTGTCGCCCCCAAACGAACGACAACTCTCGAAAGTTGAGAACTTGTGCGAGCTAAGGACTAACGAGGTCTTACCTTTTAACGTGTGATTCCTAACACGGTTGCAGAATCATTTCAGCTTGCACCAGATAAATTCTCCCGAGAAAAATATCTGGTCGAGGCGAGAATCTAACCCACGATCTTCCGATCGTGAGTCGGGCGCACTACCACCGCGGCCAATTCCACAAGGAAGAAAACTTCACAAATTTTGTGGATATACATCCCCATTCAGCCAGTTTCCACGTATGCCCCTCTCAATTTACTGTAGAGAAGTCTAGAAAATGTTTGATTGAATTATGTCAGGATAACTGGCGATGAAAGCAAATTCAAAAATTATGAATACATAGATCCTTTACTAAAATTATCAACCCATGATAACAATTGTACAATTTTTCCAGTGGCCTGTTTGAAAAGTCATTTGTCAAGAATGTGACGATCTCAAGACTTCAACCAAGAATCCCATCACATTAAAAATACCTACAACACCTACAGAAGACTCATATATGAATACAGAAAAAACATCAAATGACGTGAAATGACTACTGAGAACACAGAACATTAACGTAGTGTGTAAGACTGTAAACTGCTTGATATTTCTGAAGCCTTTGACTGTGTGTGGCATGAGAGTCTGCTGGCCAATCTTCGATGCTATGGCTTGTTGGATCATTTTTTGTATGACTCTGCAGATTCCTGAAAAAACATTACATGCAAATGGCCTTCGATGGATATCTCTCGAAAACTTTCACCATCAACGCTGGTGTTCTCCAACCTCCTTTTTGTTGTATATCATTGAGCACTCTTGTCTCGTCATCACATTTGGATTCCAAGACATCGACTGTGGATGCACATTTTCACCGGCATCAGGAGGTTGCATTTTTTTTTTGGTCCTTTGGGAGCTGTCTGACTTGTCCATTCAGTCCAAGTCTCCAGAAAACACTGCAGCCTCTTGGGCTTATTGCGTTCATTCTCCCATCTTTTCATGACACCCATTCCATCAGTCTCGTTCCCTGTACTAGTTTGTACAGGTTCCGTGTTGGATGTTCGTCATTTTCTTCAGAACTTAATTTTGTACGTCCATATATTGCCTGCCTCCTGTGATTCAGTGTCTCACATTCGCATAAGATGTGTAGAGCTGTTTCTATCCCTTCATTGCATAATCTGCAGCTGAGGTCTCCGTTGTACAGCCCAATTTTATTCAAAAGTCCTCTAAGCGGACAATGACCGGTAGTAACCCAGTAATTATTCTGAGCTAATCCCTACTATATTGAAGTAGTCCTTCGGTTCTTTTCGCGGACGGTTTCCTAATGAAGGTTTTACTGTGTGTGTTGCCTGGTACTTTTGTTCAGTATTTTGTGTGCTTCTTATTGGTCCATGTCCTAATCTGGGGGTACCAATGATTTTGGTACCCCCAGAGCTGGTTCAGGACCTACATATGAAGTTGATGATCCGTGTCTAGCGCATTCATCAGTTTTATCATTACCTGAGATTCCTGAATGCCCTGGCACCCAGTACAAAGTTGATTTGTTTCTGTTCGCAAATTCATTCAGTTCTTCATGGCATTCCCAGACCGGTTTTGATGTCACCTTTGGGTTTGTCAGAGCCCCTAGTGCGATCTTGTTGTCTGTTAAAATATTGATCTGCACATTTCTTTGAAATCTCAATTCAATGAGCCTTGCACACTGCAAGATAGCATACACTTTCGGTTGCATATCTTAATGAGGATCTAGAAGTAATTTTGAATTGGGATAAAAGTAACCAGGTTCAATTCTATGTCACAAAAACCCAGGCATCGGTTTTCTCCAAAAAGATGAATGTTTCCGAACTGGATATGATAATGTCAGGTTAGATGATTCCGATTTCTGCTTCGATAAGTTTGTTGGGGGTTAAAATGGACACCAATATGGCACAATCATGTCGCTGGAATTGCAAAGGCTGCTTCTCAAAAGCTTAGTACACTGTTCTGAACCAGAAAACTGTATACACCTCAGCAACTTTTGATGCTTTTCAAAGCTCAAATCAGACCTTCTTTGGAGTATTGTTCTCATGTATGGAGCTGCGCCCCAAACATACCCTGAAGGTTTGCTTAGCACATTTGATTCCTCCAAGAGCGGTACATATCAGAAATACGCGACAGACTGTGGCTGCTCATCGTTTTGAGGTTCAACTCAATATACTTCGAACTTCACTGTTAGAGAAAGAACTCTTTTATCTGGAGAACTGCGTTTATGTGGAATAAACTTCATAAAATTGAAAGCTGCTAGAATATACAGCAATCAACTAACTGAAACATATAAATTTCAAATCAAACGACCAACAAAAAGTTATCCACTCACCATCAATGAACTTGTTTTCATGAAACTATGTTCTCTAGAAAATACATTGCATTTACGATGCAGAAGAACTCAGTCGTCTCCACAATTCAAGATCGCCCTCAACCATCAATCAAAACATGTTTGGATTCTATATATGTTCATCCTCAGCTAAAACTGATCCGAACCGAATTGGATGAGGAAAGAGAATCAACTGTCAAAAATAAAAAAATAGTCGAGATGACATGGAACAATGACAATAGACCTGCAAACATAGAACACAACAGAACAAGGACCACCACCTACATATCAACTCGTGTTCTGAGCCAACAGATCTCATACCATTTATACATGTCAGCTTGTTACAATAATTAATGAAAGTACCTAATCCTATGAGTTGAACTGAGAGATCAGTACGGTAGAAAGAACAACTGTTCAGATCAGCACCATCATGCGAGACATCTATCGTCCATACATGGAATGAAGAAATAGGTGTCAAACACAGTTTCTCTGCATCGTAAATCTACTACGAAACTTCATGTTGAATTCAATTGTGACGAAGTCACAAGACTGAGAGGTGAGAGAGGTAAGGATTGGATCCTCCCTGCCACATTTGAAGTTACGTTAGGTTAGGTTGGGTTAGGTCCAAAATGAGTGGGTCTATTCGAACCTCCACCGCAACCCATTAGGGTTTATTGTGGCTCATACCTATTCACACGTTCGAAGTCAACGAGAGAGATTCTCTTTCCTATTTTCATCAACGTTCATCCATTCATTTACAGTTCTGTGTTGAACCATTGAACATTTGTGGAAAATAACTATTTCAACCAAAATCTGCTGATTGAGGCCTACAAAGAGGAAGAGAACATTTCCTGAAAATTATATTCATTGGATGAATTGAAAATATCGCAATCGCAAGGGTTATCGAAGTCCTAGTTGCACTGTTAAAGTAAAGTGTATGGACTCATATTGCAAGAAGAGAAATAGAGAATAATTCACCAACAGAGTTGACTGCAAGTTCCTTCATCCCCTCAATCTACAAATTGCGGTTCAATATAAAGAAAATAGAAAAAATATTTCAATTGTTGACATGGATTACAACTAAGCTTTCGTTTCTCTTACAAAAGATACCTATTTTCATCCTATACTATTACGCAAAATCCTTTCATAAGATTTCAAGCAGAGTTACAAATTGGGTAATCCGGAAACCAATAACCTTTTCATGGCAAGCCTTTCTAGTTAGGATTTATTTACTGCGAAACGACCGTCAAAAGATCAGGAGCGGAGCTAATAATCCTATTAGTAATAAGTCTTCAGGATGATTCAAAGAAAAACTGAAAGCGGTTTGGAAAAGAACGTACTTATCAAGATAATTTCGTGATCATGCCGGGGTGTAATCTTCAACTAGTTTCAATAACTTGTCACAGATTACAATCAGTTCAAAAAACAATGATAGCAATAAAGTGTTTGTAGAGATATACTGAATTGAAAATTCAAACATAGTTGATGAAACTGGCATGTAAGTTCTCGACAGGGATCGAAGTTATTTATAGTTAGAACATATGCGAACAAAAGAATATGTACTGGGTATCCGGTAAATGCAATTCTTGGAATCGCAGTCCGCGTTTGGTGGCCTGGGTTTCGTGAGGCTGCTACGGATAGTGTTACCGGATGTGAAGCAGGTTCTGATGTTGTACTTGGAACAAATTCTTCTTATCCTCTCCGATAATCTTCTGTTGTAGGGAAGTGCAAGCACTTATTGTGACGGCTTTTCTTTCTGCTATCTTTTCTACCATAGCTTTGGAGTAGTCATTCTGGATACCCTGTGGTGGGGAGAATCCTATATTGGTGAAACTAAGAGGCCATTGAATGTTCGTATTGCCGAGCACAAGAAACACACACAGCGAGGGGAAACCAGCAAATCAGGAGATCAGGAGCGGAGCTAATAATCCTATTAGTAATAAGTCTTCAGGATGATTCAAAGAAAAACTGAAAGCGGTTTGGAAAAGAACGTACTTATCAACTAGTTTCAATAACTTGCCACAGATTGCAATCAGTTAAAAAAACAATGATAGCAATAAAGTGTTTGTAGAGATATACTGAATTGACAATTCAAACATAGTTGATGAAACTGGCATGTAAGTTCTCGACAGGGATCGAAGTTATTTATAGTTAGACCATATGCAAACAAAAGAATATGTACTTGGGTTAGGTTAGGTCAAAAGTGAGTGGGTCTATTCGACCCTCCACCGCAACCCGCAAGGGTTTATTGTGGCTCACACCTATTCACACTCGACCAAACAAACCCAGCTTCTCAACGAAGCCGATTAGTTTATATGGTGAGAGTACGGCTCTGCCAAACACTGAAAACCAGATTCGGTTCGCAGCGGGGCAGGCACAGAGTATGTGCTCTGCTGTTTCATTATTTTCCAAACAGGGGTGACACACACTGTCTTCCGACAGTCCGAGTCTCTGTATGTGATGACTCAAATGTCAAAGATTCAGTCAACATATTCTGAGTTATATGTTTGAAACATCCAGTTTATACAACGCACAGGTTCCATTATTTCCAAGTGAAACTTTTCTCCAAAATGTCAATTAGAAGGATTGAATTTTCTCGTTTGATTTAATGATATCAAAAATATGAAATTTTCAATAATGATATAAAGTAATCGAGATGAATTTATTTCCAGAAATCGAATCCGTGAAAAAATATGTGGATATTCTAATCATCCGATAATCAATTTTTACATATAAAATGTCGTTTGTTTGAAGGTGATTGACAATGTTTCATGATGAATTTCACTAGTTCGGACTGTCATTGTCTACTATATGAAATGATTTGAAATCCCTGAAACAACTAAAAAAGAAGAATTGAAAATGAATAGCTGAAAATAAAATTATATTAAGCAAAATAAACCTGAAATGAAATAAAATACAAGTAAAAATAGAACAATTAAATAAATAAAAATGAAGAAATGAAAAAAGAAAACAAAAATAAAAAGTGGAGAGATTCCAAGTCACCTTAGTTCACGACGTTTCGATTGTTAGTATCTACAATCATCTTCGGGTGATGATTGGACTGATTCCTCTGAGAGATAACTATTTTTAGGTCGTTCTAGTATGTTCCTCTCTGTGCAAGATCCCAGCTTGGGACCACTCGATGTTGTGTTGATGGGTCCAAACATAGTCTGCTATTCCTGATTTGCTGGTTTCCCCTCGCTGTGTGTGTTTCTTCTGCTCGGCAATGCAAACATTCAATGGCCTCTTAATTTCACCAATATAGGATTTTCCTCACTCACTGGGTATCCGGTAAATGCAATTCTTGGAATCGCAGTCCGCGTTTGGTGGCCTGGTTTTCCTGAGGCTGTTACGGATACTGTTACCGGATCTGAAGCAGGTTCTGATGTTGTACGTGGAACCAATTCTTCTTATCCTTTCCGATAATCTTCTGTTGTAGGGAAGTGCAAGCACTTATTGTGACGGCTTTTCTTCTTTGCGAGGCTCCTGCTATCTTTTAGCCAAAGTCTTTTCTACCATAGCTTTGGAGTAGTCATTCTGGATACCCTGTAAGTGCGGAGAATCCTATATTGGTGAAACTAAGAGTCCATTGAATGTTCGTATTGCCGAGCACAAGAAACACACACAGCGAGGGGATACCAGCAAATCAGGAATAGCAGACCATGTTTGGACCCATCAACATAACATCGAGTGGTCCCAAGCTGAGATCTTGCACAGAGAGGAACATTGGTTTAGGAGAAAATTCAAGGAAGCCGCATACATGTTGTCCAACAATGTATTCAGCCAAGCCAGCGTAGAAATACGCAACATATGCCATAGGCAACTCCCGCCAAACGGTCATCTCCCACGGAACCAGTGAAGCGGAAAATTGAAAGCGGGGATAAGTGAAAGTACTCGAACGACTTAAAAATAGTCATCTCTCGGAGGAATCAGTCCTGTCATCACCCTAAGACGATTGTAGATAATAACAATCGAAACGTCGTGAACTAACGTGACTTGAAATCTCTCCACTTTTCATTTTTATTTTTTTTTTTTATTTATTTTCATTTATTCAGTTGTTCTATTTTTACTTGTATTTTATTTCACTATTATTTCATTTCAGGTTTATTCTGCTTTATATAATAATAATTCTTCTTTTTTAGTTGTTTCAGAGATTTCAAATCATTTTATATAGTAGACAATGGAAGTGCGAACTAGTGAAATTCATATAAAATGTCTATAAAACAAAGCCGTAAATTCACTTACAGATTAATATACCCCCAGATCAAGAAATGGGTAATTCTAACATATTTTGATGAAAGAAAGAGATAATTGCGGGTTTCTTCGGATAAAACAATGTGGAAGTGGCATGCAGATCACATGCCAGGTTATATGATTTCCTTTCCAAGGCAAAAGATAAAGTGGACAAGTTGGAGAAATCTGGAATTCATAAGGTCAACTGTCCGGAGTGTAATAGTGTTAATGTGGAACAATGTGGTCGAAATTTCGAAAAACGGTATGCTGAACATGCAAGTTCCCGAATCTAAACGATACGGAAATCAATTATTTGGAATCCTTGGAAATTCATAAGCATAAACGTTACGGGTGCAACCTCTCAAATGATCAAATCGATCTGGTTTATCCACCGGTTTTCAAATTAGCATATCCACATTGTCCCAAGTGAACTAAATTCAGGTATTCAATTAAACTAAGTACCTCTATTTGTATCTACAGTGGTGTTATATAAGGGGTAATGTGGTCAATCATTTTTAGTTCAATGTATAGGTTTGAAAATGTCCTTATAGGATGAAACTGCAGTAATGTTAGTTACAAATAAATGTGGTGAAAATTATAGAAAGTTATATATCTATACCATTATGCTGACTTCATGGTGAAGTCAAAGCACAAGGAAAAAAATTCTTGAAATATTTCGTATTTGATCGATTGAAATCTCACAGACATTTGACTGGATGTTGTTGACACGTTTCACCAAACTTTATTTTCGAACTCGTGCGTACTTTCTTCAAAATCTGTTATTAATTGGCATCCTTCGGAAAATGTTCCAGATAGCATTCCATCGAGTATTTTTAGTTTCGCTGGCATGTTTATTTTCTTCCACAAAACTATTTGTTAATAGAGCTCGCGGGGTTTCAGCTACATCATGAATGCGACGCTCTTCACGCCTGCTGCTTTCAGCTCAAGACAAATGAATCATCTGTCATTCCTTCTCGAATATTTTTCATTACGCTGTAATGAACGAAGTGAGATTCCTTCTGAATGATTTTTGAGACAAAGACGAATCACTTCAAATAATTAATGTTGATAATTGGTTGAACTAATCAGAAAGCCCGAAATATTTCAGCTTGTCAAATCTAGGAAGCGACTTCGAAGTGTTAGTTTAGGATTTTCTCTAACATACTGTTTTCGTGTTTCGATGTTTCGTGTCCCAAAAAACGGTCCTATAGGAAATCCTATCAGAAAAGCTGAATAACTCATGACATCATTGATGAAAGCAAAAAATTAAAGGAAGTGTTCTGGCTTCTCTCAAATTCCCAAAAATCTGAACCTCACTTGATTGATCAGTATGAATCAAGATTGCGAAAGCACAAACATATTGTGAAGTTGTCAAAAAAAACTATTTTAAGTCTAAAATAAACCAGTCAGAAAACAAAACTAGAGAGACTTGGAAGATTATAAATGAAGAATTAGGAAGAAGCACAAACAACTCGAAAAAATTAATAACTCTCAAACATGATGATGGGTCTACAAATGACTCAGATGAACTAATCGAACTATTTGCTGAATATTTCTCAAACGCAGCTAAAAATTCCGTATCTAATAACTCCGGCCAAAACGTGTCTTTACCCTGTACTGTTACTGAAAATATAACCATTATTGAACCTTTCCAATCCTATCCGGTTACGGAATGTGAGATAACAAATGCCCTTTCAGAAATGTAAAACAAAAAAACGAACTATCAATTGTACCTTCAACATACTCAATAAATCAATCTCTAATTCAAAGATACTATTCAGAATTTCTGAAAAAAACACACGTTATACCTGTGTATAAAAAAGAACATCCCTCAGAAAGGGACAACTATTGGCAAATATATTTGCTTTGCTCGATATCAAAATATTTGAAAAAGTTGTAGACATTGGGGTTATTGGTCATTTAGAAACAAATAGGCTGCTATGTATGTCTCAGCATGGTTTTAAGAAAAATAAATCTATCTTATAGAGAAGAGAGTGATTTTATCACCCCAAATAACGTTATTGACAAAATCTCTGAAATTACTTTTACAGTTACAGAATCATATTCATAACGATTCAATGTTCAAAATATTATTTTAAGTGACGTTGTACAAATTGATGTTGTTCTTGATTCTAAAAACCAAATACCAAATAATGGACGTTGTTGATAAATACCTACAACGCTTATGTTGTTTTTGTTTCGTTCAGCAGGATTTTTCGTGTTGAGGTAGAGTTCGTTCTTGTCTTTTTTTCCATTGTTCATATTGCAATATGAGAAACTCGTGAAAAAAACTCGATATCAAAATTATTTGAAAAAGTTGTAGACATTGGGGTTATTGGTCATTTAGAAACAAATAGGCTGCTATGTATGTCTCAGCATGGTTTTAGGAAAAATAAATCTATAGAGAAAGCTTCCTATCACCTTATGAATTATATTTACTCAGAGATCGATAAAAAAATTGTGATCTCACTATTTTTGACTTATCAAAAGCTTTTTTCACAGTATGCGCCAAATTTCTCTCAAAGCTCGAGTTTCAGACATTTCCATTTCTTATGGTTTTCCATTCACGTTTCACCCCATCGTTTCCTTCTTTACAATACTAGGAGATGTCACCCTTCCACCAGAACTGTGCCACTTAACATTTTTTCTTAAGATCAGACGACACCTCTAGGAAGGTTCAAACAGAGTTTCATTCTGCACTGTTTATTTGCTACCTTTCAATTGAAACAGCTTTTGGCTACTATCGTAGAAATATATGAACACCAAGTTCAACACGGTGCTCATGAATGTTAGGAAGGTAGGAAGGTATTATTTTCAAAATATCAATTTGAAAATTTTTCCCAACTTCAATTTCCTCGATTACAGTTAAAGTATATCCTGCTTTGCATCCTATGAGTTCAAAGAAAAATGATCGTGATATCCCACTTTCTGAATAATATGGAGGTTTTCATTGGCGTTATATTGTTTTTATAGAGAAGAGAGTGATTTTATCACCCCAAATAACGTTATTGACAAAATCTCTGAAATTACTTTCACAGTTACAGAATCATATTCATAACGATTCAATGTTCAAAATATTATTTTAAGTGACGTTGTACAAATTGATGTTGTTCTTGATTCTAAAAACCAAATACCAAATAATGGACGTTGTTGATAAATACCTACAACGCTTATGTTGTTTTTGTTTCGTTCAGCAGGATTTTTCGTGTTGAGGTAGAGTTTGTTCTTGTCTTTTTTTCCATTGTTCATTTTGCATTATGAGAAACTCGTGAAAAAATAACTTGAATTTGAAAATTAGTGGTGAACAAAGCGGTATTCTCACTCATTATTTCATAATGTGCTCAAAAAGCTGACATTTTTCAAGGAGTTTGATTCGAGGAACATTTGAAGTGAAAGGAACAAAAAAATTCGGAGTATTCGACGAAACAAATTTTGAAATGACTCTTCTTTCAAATTATCTACGAGAACAATTCGTTCAGGCTAGTTTCAACTCACCTACACCCGATTCTGGCAGTTGACTTGCCAACAGCATAGGCAGAAATAATTTCAGTGAAGAATCCTGCACTGACACCTGTCGGATATAATCCAACACCCGTCGTGGTATTAGCCAGGGGACTGACCTTAACGGATTGTTTAAAAAAATCTGTTCAAAATCTGTTTTTGAGTTAAACGGTTAAAGTTACTGTTCTAGTTGATAATTTGATTTTTAGCCAAGTATTCCTATATTTTATGTACAAACACTTCTTTTCAAAACTATAATTACTATATTTACTGGTGGTTTTCCCCAATTTTCAGTTATCTTTATCTGATATGGCTTGTCAGAAAATTGGGGATGATTGAATTATCATTAAGAATTTCTCATTTACGAATTTTTTGTAACGAAATATTTCCAAACCCTCAGCAATTATTTCAAAATCATTGAACTGTGAAATAAGTCAAGCCAATTTAACACATCAGTAGTCAAATCAGTTTGAAATGTTCTTTAGATGAATTTCATGAGTCAATTAACTCAGGAAGAAGAATCGGTACGAGAATTGTCATTAGTTAATTTCATCCGTATTAAAAAAAAAAGTTATTTGGAGAACACGAAACATCCATAATTATATTCTCAACAAATCTGTTGAAGTTTTTCGATCTTCTTGAAAAAATAAGAAACAAGACACTTCTTCAGTTTTTTCGATATCTCCAAAACCGGGCCTCACATTTTCCACTTTACTTCATCGATTATGAAAATTTCATTTCATGGTAACTCCTTCATCTTGAAAAATACTAATTTGAACCCATTAAAAGTGGCAACCTGATAATACTTTCCAGTTTCCATTCAAAACCTCCGAATTCAACAGCTTCCTGAGTTTTTATGTCGTTACAACCCCAAATTTAATCTTAATATACCTACCTTTTTCATTATCCTGAAAATGGTCGTGATGAACCCGAAGTGGCACTGAAACCGAGGAGATATGAGAGCTTTTGTACTCACGTAGTGGTAAAAGTGAGACGTCATGCTATACCTGAAAATGAAAGAGGTCACAAACATAATGGAGTATTATTACTACGTAGATGTTCTCCCGAAAGATGTCGTAAAAAGGATGACTTCCAACCGAAATTTCAGAATCATCTTTGTTAGCGAGATCGGAGTATCATACGCGCCTTCACAGGAAAATTATACCCTTCCTGGGCTTTTTCACTACGACTTCAAGGAAATATATGTAGGAACTCGAAATTTGTTCAGCTTACACCTGAGTTGACGATAGCTGTTGTTGAAGCTGATGGGAATATTGAAGATGCCAAACAGGAGAACGATGAAAATCTAATCATCAGTATGGAAAATGAGTTTGTGTGTCACCCCTGGAAACCGAAGGCCCAAGTTCACCCATTTGTTTTATATAAAAGATCTTGAACTTTATGCCTCTTGAGAAAAGGCTATACATCAGTCCTCGAGTATGGTGGTGGAAGAGTACCAACCCGCATGCTATCGGTATGAAATTCTGGATAGACAAATGTGCACGGGGCCATCTCAAAAAATAACGATGCGGGGACTAGTGAAGCATCCTGCATCATCTTGATGCCAAAGAAACGTAGACTCGCAAGAAGTAACAGCAGTGAAGAATTCTCTCCGCGGCAAATATCAGCACAAAATCCAACAGATCTGGTCATTGGAACTGTCAGGTATAAACAAAGGTGCTACAACGAATATGCTTGACGTTTCAATCTTAGTCTACTTGTTTGTGGTAGTAAAGAGTAGTGAAGATTTCGATTCTGATCGAGGTGATTATAACTTTGTCACCGAGTTGGAACCCGTTCAGCTAATTACAGATATAAATGCAGCAGAAATTACTTCACTCCTGCGGCAATACATAATAATCGGCTTTATCCATCGAAAAATTACAAATTCAACACAGTGTAACAATCGATGAAAGGCGAAGTTCAGCTTGTGCTGTTTTTCAACTCAACCTAGAAAATACATGAAAGCACTAATGCATGGGGTCTTCTACCACAATGAAGACCTTGGTTTATCAAAGCGACTGACATTCGCTTTCTTCAGGTTGAGTGAGCTGAAGTTGTAAACTTAGGGGTTTATTTTGACCTGCCAGGATGAATATTACTGGAGTTTTTTCCCAACACCAAATCGTTATTTTTAACACCTCGACACGTGTTTCGATCACCAAGTGATCATCTTAAAAGAGGAAGATTAAAACTGTTTTAATCTTCCTCTCTGAAGATGATCGATCGAAACACGTGTCGAGGTGTTAAAAATAACGATTTGGTGTTGGGAAAAAAATCCAGTAATATTCGTTACTACACCAAAGGTTCCAAACAGTGCATCAAAAGTACTGCCAGGATGGGTAATTCAATACCTTACTCTAACGCATTCGCGTGATGGTTATAGAGGTTCCTGACACAAGGTCTAATGCCTGCCGCGTCTGAGACCATGGTGCACTTGCTGTGTTGAACATATGCGGTCTGAGCCTATAGCAGCCTTTAGACTGCTTTATCACCACCTACGGTTACTCTTACGTTATTGATGTTGCCCTACGCTTCGGTGGATATTGAATCCGCTGTGGGAAAGAGGAAGTGCCGAATTCATTGGAACTATTCGTTCCCCACCCTCAGGCCTATACAAGCTAATGAGCCTGATGTAGTCCTTCTCGACCACCAGGGCAAAACGATTTTTCAGCTCCTGACGAGGCGAATATCGACCGAAAGGGGAAGGAGAAATGAGTAAAATATCGTAGACTCTATCTAGACCACTCTGTCAAGATGGTTGTTCTGATTATTGGAGTCCTTGGTGGAATTATGGCCTCTCAGCTCTCGAATCTCAAAATCATGCCGGCTTGCCGTACTGAGATAGAAATCTCAACCGGACAAATGTAGAAGGCTGTCATTCTTGGCTCACTGTACTTACTATATGAAAGTGATCTAGGAGTGTTTGCCATATTATTCGTAGAATATTCCAACAGCGATACGAGTCTATATATAATCCAAAATATCTGATGTTAATTTTAGATTGTTTTTATGTTCACTGATAATGGTCTTGTTTTGTGAATTTTCTCTTCAAGGTCGAAAAAAATCATACTTGTGTCACAGTGAATTGATGGACTTTCTGTGAGTGTTGAGATGGGTATAGGTAGTTGAAATTGAAAGACTGAAGAGTGCAATAATTACATGATAACAAAGTAAATTCGTCTCTTTATATGAACACGGCATAAACTGTCAAAATTGTATTTGCACTAAAAATAGGCCTGATAGAGTTTCGTTTCATTTCAAGCAAATAATTTATCGATCTTGCCTGGAACACAAACACAGAACATACCCAAAAAATTGTGATGCACTGTTTGGAACCTTCGTTGTAGTAGTGAATATTACTGGAGTTTCAACCCAACACCAAACCGTTATTTCAACACCTCGACACGTGTTTCGATCACCAAGGGATCATCTTGAAGAAGAATATCAAACTAATTTAGGGATAAAACTCCAGTTACATTCTTTCCTCAAACAGCTTTCCATAATTCAAATGATTGTCTACTGATGAGTAGTAAACAGTTTGAGCTTCAGAAAAATCTAAGTTTTCAGAGATTCTTATGATGCACTGTTTGGAACCTTTGGTGTGATAATGAATATTACTGGAGTTTTTTCTCAACACCAAATCTCTATTTCTAACACCTCGACACATGTTTCCGCTATTTTTAACACCTCTACACGTGTTTCGATCACCAAGTGATCATCTTCAAGAGGAAGATGAAACTAGAAACTATCGCGAAGCTAACGCTATTTATGCTATAAAGATATACCCTACAGGTAAACCCTACAGGTGTATCACCCATACCGGTATATCAACCTTAATTAATTTTAAAATTTTGCCTACCACCCATACAGGTGTACCATCCTAAATTATCTCACAATTTTGCCTTATCTATCATTTCACAATATATGTTCAACTGATTGCTGTATATAAAACAATTTTCAGCTATATAAAAATTAATTTCACAATATTGCCTATCTAAATTTATTTTTGCAATGTGTCCTTATGTAGTAATCAGTAAACCCAACAATATTATTTTAACAAGCTATACAGTATGCTATTTGGTATAGGTCCGTCATCGTTATTCATAATATTATTGTGTTTACTATTTCTACACTCTCATAGGCATCTAGTTGCCTGTTGTTGTTAACTTGTCTAACTAATCTTAATGAACTGAAGTCTATGGAATGGTTTTGTTGCAAAATATGATGGGCGACTGCTGATTTTTCAGGTCTTCCATATTTTAAGTGTGCTATGTGTTCCTTATATCTTACTTCAATAGCTCTTTTTGTCTGTCCATAATATTTTGCATCGCAGTCCTCTTACATTCAATTTCGTAAATTCCAGACTTTTCCGAATTCTTGACTCTGTCTTTTGGACTTCCCAAAAGGCTCTGTAGTGTATGACTTGTTAAAAAAACACCTTCATACCTAGTTCCTTGAAAATCTTTCCAAAGTTCCTCGTATATTGGTGGTATGGAACTGAGATGTATGTATCTTGGTTTTTGTCCTTTTTGAAAGTCGGGATTTCGTTCATTCTTAACCTAAACTTCTTTTTTCTTATTATGTCATCTACAATATCCCTCGAGAAACCGTTAGTGGCTGCTATTTCCTGTATTGTACTTCTTTCTTTTGTGAACCTATCATGTGTTAGAGGGAAAGTCGAAAGAAGATGCACTAAAAAATTCAACCCAGCACGTCTGTGCTGTCCACAGTGATGTGAACTGTCAGGAATATACCTGTACGTGCTTGTTTCTTTTCTAAATATATCGTATTCTAACCCTCCATATTGTCTCCTCATTACCAAAACGCCAAGAAATGGTAGTTGTCCTTTACTTTCTAACTCATACGTGAATTTTATTGATGGACATGTATTATTTAAAATGGAAACAAAGTCGTCAATATTCGATTTTTTGGTATCGAATATCGCAAAAATATCATCCACATCTCTCACCTCAATTTCAAAATCTGAGATAATATATATCTATGTTTCAAGTATTGAACGAACGTTTTTTTGAGTAAGTCAAAGTTTTTTATTGACAAGCAGAAACATGTTATATATAATGAAGAACTATATTATTTAATTGTTCTGAATATCACAATGATATTATTGAAGAATGAATGAAAATTTTTATTTCAGTGGCATCAGAGTTGGAAGTGTCTATCAATAATCGAAATAAACGAAAGATACATGACAAGTACAGCATGAACTTTTTTCTCAAAAATCGTGTGGTACACCTCCATATTGGTGATAATAAAAATCTTATGTTGCATTATCAGAGGCAGGTACCTATAGAACCTCTGAGGGAGTCCACTGTATGAACTAACTGCAGTTCATAATGAAGTTTCACTAATTGGTCTCCTATTGGTGGGATATGATTCAAATCACTCATTAGTTTTTTCGACAATTTTCATAATGAAACAATTTTTTCAAGCAGTATTTCGTGAGTATCACAATGGATCAACAAATTGGTATGAAATTTTGTGGAAAAATGGAATTAGTTGCTGAAAATACAGGTTGACATTGAAAATCCATGAGTTCTGTAGAATAACAATAATATCCAATAAATCATACCCAAAATTCTACTCTGTAACCGTAAAATGTGACAAAACCATTCCAACTAATTTTATCGTCGGTTGGATTCATTAATAGAATAGTCTCATTGAACGTAGCAACCGCGGGATGAAATTGAATAGAGATTTCGAGTAAGACAAAGTCGGAATATTCACGTAGCATCAAATAGTCTAAGAGCTGGTGAAGTATTTCTTTATCAGGAAAATTAATGAATAAAAATTAATTTCAATGAACTGTGCGAAACCATTTCCAATATTATTAATGAATGACTAACGACATCCATCAAGGAACGTTCAATACTGCAGCAGAAATTGAGGCAAACTGACCATTGCTATTACAAATTCAGATCTGTAAATACTTAGGAAGAGCATCATTTCAATATTCGACTTTGGTTTTTCAACAAATATAATCACAAGAAGATCAGAGTCTTTTTATTGCAGGAAAAAGTACTTAGTGCACTGTTACTCTACTGGAGAGCATTTTGAGTATCCATTCTCCCACTACCAGAGGTACATTCCTGTAGTGTAGTTGCTGGGCAATTGTTGGAAAGGTTGTTTCATCGAACGCTCCCTTGATATCTATGAATATACTCTGGATGGATTCTTTTTTGTCTAATGATCTTTGGTTTCTACCAACCACATGGTGAATGGCCGAATCAGTAGACTTCCTGGAGTATATGCATGCTGATTTGGATGGAGTGGGTTATAAACAAATACCTCATCTTTTATGTACCGCTCCCATAGCCTCTTCATAGTTTTCAAAATTAACGATGTGAGACTAATTGATCGGAATGCTGTTAGTAAGGTGTAGTCCATCCTACCTGGTTTGGGTATAAATACCACTCGTACTTCTCTCCACTCACTGGAAATATACCTCAGAGCTAGAGAGGCTCTGAATATTCCAACCAGGTGTGGCATGAGAATATACAATCCCCACTGAAGTAGGGCTGGTCTTATACCGTCAGGGCCTGGTGACTTGAATGAGGAAAAGCCCGATATGGCCTAACTTATCTAGGCTCCATCAATTACTGCTTTAATAGATTGCCAGTCGTATTGTGAGGGTGTTTTTGGTACTTCCTTTCAGTTTGTTGTTTCAGAAAAGACAGAACCTGGAAAGTGAGTTTCCATAAGAATCTCAGCACTCTCTTGGAGGTTGGCGGCTTTGTCGCCGTTTTCCCTTGTCAGGATGCCGATACTCTCAGGGTGGTCATTTGAGAGTTCCTTCTGTAGCCTAGGAGCTATGCTTCTCTTTGTTTTTATCTGCAAACTTTTTTGAACTCTCTGAGTTCGAATTTTGTAAGTATTGCCTTGTTGCAGGTCGTTCTTGCTGNGGGAGTCAGCGGCCTCATTGGCTTCCAGGCCAGTATGGCCAGGAATCCAGACTAGAGACAATCTATCGAGAAGAGTTGTATATGGCAATTTGCTACCAATTTAGACGTTGCTCGGTAGGAGCCAAGAACTTTCAACGCCACTTGACTGTACGAGAATATTTTTATCGACTTGTGATGAGGTTGGATTCTTCCAATCTCCCCGCATAAAATTCAATAGCATAGATATCCGCTAGAAATACAGTCGGAAGGTATTTTTGATCCTTCTGTGAACCAACATGCATTATTCAGCTACAATTATTCTAGCATAATAATCATCTGAAAATAAGGGTTAATTGATGGATGTAACCGTTACTACGTGGTAGGAAATCATTATGAAAAATGAGAACTGAAACTTTCTATGTTCCATGCATCTCACCACTTTTATTTGTAACTAACGTAACTGCAGTTTCGTCCTATAGGTGAGGACATTTTCAAACTCATACATTAAACTGTTCATTGCATAAGTTTGAAAATAGCATAGGACGAAACTGCAGAAACGTTGGTTACAAATAAAAGTGCTAAATAATATAGAAAGTTACATTAGAGATGAAGTACTTGTTCACAACCCACTTCATCCAAATCAGCATGCATATACTCCAGGAAGGTCTACTGATTCGGCCCTTCACCATGTGGTTGGCAGAATCGAGAGATCAATGGACAACAAAGAATCCACCCTGGGTATATTCAAAGATATCGAGGGAGCGTTTGATAAAACAACCTTTCCAAGAATTACCCAGCAACTACACTCCAGAAATGTACCCCTGGTAGTAGGAGAATGGATACTCCAGATGCTCTCTAGTAGAGCAATAAGTATCAATGTAGAAGACATCACAGTGGAAGGACTGGTCATGAGGGGATGTTCACAGGAAGGGGTCTTGTCACGCCTTCTCTGAAACATAGTTCTGGATACCCTCATCAATCACTTTGACAAAAATGGATTCTACACAATTGCATACGCAGATGACATAGTTATCTTGCAGACCGGCAAATTTGTAAACACACTGTGCGATAGAGCGCAGGATGGGCTCAAATTAATAGAAGACTGAGATGGTCCTGATCCTACCAGGAAAATAAGTTCAACAGGCTCAAAACCTCCCGAAATCTTCAAAAGCAAACTAAACGTCTCTGAAGAGGTGAAGTATATTGGTATTATCCTCGACAAGAAGCTAACATGGAACTCTCATCTACAGAGTAGGGCTAAAAGAGCATACGTGGCTTATGAGCTATGTCGGAGGACAGTGGGACGGGCAAGGGGTCTTTCACCACATGTGGTCGCCTGGATCTGCAATAATAAGACCTATGTTACCGTATGGAGCCATTGCATGGGGACCGAAAGTTCTACAAGCAACGGCCATCCAGTTACAGCGACTGGCTTGTTTAAACATCACAGGAGCCATGAGGACAACACCAACCGCGGCAATGGAATTAATCACGGGTCTGACCTCTCTGGATCTGTACGTTAAGGAGGTTGCGTTAATGGCCATGGTACGATTGCGCACGGCTGGTGTGAACCTCGAAGTAGGAATGGGTCAATTGAGACTGGGCCTATGGCGGGAAGCGCTTATTGCGTAACCTCTGCTGCAGGCAACAAGTGATGCAATTGAACCCAGGTTTGTGTTTAATAAACCCTACGAAATACAAATTGAGCAGAACACAGAGTCAAATGCTACAAATGCAATACGGATTTATACAGACGGCTCAAAAACCAAAGAAGGCTCAGGATGTGGAGTGTACTCCAGATCACTAAGCCTAAAGATTAAGTGGGGAATGGGAAGAAATACCAGCGTGGTCCAAACAGAACTGGCTGGTATCTCAATCGCCACAAAAGAAATAACAAAGAAAAGCATTTCTGGCAAAAATATAACAATTCGCACTAATAGCAGACAAGCACTATTAGCCTTGAGCAGACAGTGTGTTACCTCAGGGCTAATACTAGAGTGCCACCAAGATTTAGCCAAAGCCTCGGTAGATAATAACATTATCCTGAGGTGAGTTAAAGGCCACGACAGGAGTAAAGGTAATCGCATTGCCGACTCTTTAGTCAAGGAAGCGACTGGACTAAGAATTTTAGGACCCAGTGGCACCCACGGCCTGATGACTTCAATAATTGCGGAACTAGGCAAATGTTACACCCATGCTCAATCCTTAAAGAGATGGGATGGAATCAAAGGATGTAATCATGCCAGGATCACCTTGGGCGACCCTGGGAAGCTGGGCCGAAGAAATATCTGGCGATGACCAGGAAAAATCTACGCCTTACAGTAGGATTTCTGACTGGCCACTGTCAGCTAAAGAAACACCTACATAATATGGGGCTAGTGGACACACCTCTATGCAGGATGTGTAACAGGAAGATGAGACTGTCAGGCATGTCCTGTGCGAGTGCCCGGAGTTATCGTCAATAAGAAAGTGTGTGTTCGGCGAGTCTTGGCCTACACCTGCCGATATGAAGGAGATGTCTCCCAGCGACCTGTCCACCTTCCTGGAAAGGACAGAATGGACGACGACCTAGGAAGACAACTCCTCGGGAGGATGTACAATGGGTCACATGTGGCCTAAGTGCGTGGGCTTACACTCACTCTCCCTACTCTACAGATACAGAATATAGAAAGTTTCAATACTTATTTTTCATGAAAATTGGGATACTTCACAAATGAACATATAAGGTCTTTGAAATTCTCATTTGATTTCAGTAAGATAAGGTATCACATCACTTTGACCGTTTTTGTAATATATTCGTTTTCATACATTTTAGAGACAATTCAGCTATTATAAATTGTTCTATGAAACATTTATGAAACAATGACGTTAATCTGATAAAACAAACTTGCTGGTAACCCCACGCAGATAGGCGTTGAGTACGCCTATATTTTGTTCATACATTTTTTTTGAATAACTCCTAATCAATATACAGATATATGGGAAAACATCATTATTGATACAATCATCATTACATCTTTCATGAACAGGTACATTGTTTCTCTATTCAGTTTTTATCCAATAATAACATCGAATGTATAAACAAGAATAACCTGTCTTTTATAAACAGGTACATAGTTTTTTCATTCAACAATTTAACGATGTTTGCTCATATTTATTCTCATGACTAATTTTAGACTGCATGACAAAAAGTTTGTTATGATATCAAAGTGTAGAGAGATCTTTAACGTTACACCGTTCTGAGAACAAATCTGTTTTGATTGAATATGCTTCGGCACAATATTTCTGGTTATGTTCCGCGAAAATTAAATACTGCTAGGAAGGAATCCATCAAATATTTCACGATGCTGACAGATTTGTTCGTTAACTACATGGAATTTCAATGAGTTCATCGCCAAGAAAAACAACCCTGGAAGGATGTAAAAACTAAGGTTTTTCAGAGACTTTTGACAGGGAACAAGGACAGGAATATGCCTTTCATCACCACATCACACTATCAGTCAAAAAAAATTCATTTGTATGAATATGCCGGGAAAATGAAGATCTCATTCAGTGACGAGTCGAAATAACAAGTTCTGATACAAAAAACACCAAAATAATATTTTATTTATTAGATTTACCTGATTATTACAGAGGAAAATATTGTAAAATTGAATTAGGACTAGTACATGAGGCAATATTATGAAATTAATTTTATATAGCTTGTTAAAAAAAAAGCTCGTTTTATTGATATTAATTTGGTGAAATTAATTAAACAACAATAAAAATTAATTGTTGCTCCGGGGCGACTTCATTGATTCCAGTGGCGCATTTGCTTTTTTAGCTACAGGAAACTCCGGAAAAACCTGCAGCACCACATCATCTGAAGATCTTGATCTAACAATGTCCTCTCTCTTATAAAACAAAATGTAGGCAATAAATTCAATGCATCGCCAGAACACTTCGTGACACGACTATCGTCAAACATAAACCAGTCCGTTTCTTCTTTGACCAAGGAGTAATAATGACCAAATTCAACGCCAGAACCACAGTGAACAATTACTGCATGAATATTATAATAGAGGTCTGCTAGATTGAAGTGTTCATCGTAAGAGTTTGGTGCTTATGTCAGAGATTGATTCGTGTTTGAAAATTATTAGTGTTATTATCAGATTTACTGGTGTCTCAGCTATACTTGTTTCCTTGTAACAGATAGTTAGTTTGGCGCATGTTTGGGAATACATTCGATCATCACCTGGTTAAAAGTTCAATTTTCAGATGATTCAACAATAAGCTTTGCACGGAATAGTTATTAGTCATAATAGGAAACGCTAGTTAAAGTTCCAGAAAGTAATATTGGTTTTTGCTACCTCTTGAACATTCACTAAAAGAAAACGAGTGAGGATTTTTCCAGCAAAAGATTTACAAACAGAACACTAAATAGACTGTACGGAATCATTCAATACAGAGCGGTCAGGAGTATTGATTCTGCTTTTGTTTTGCTCACGAAGAGTATTCAACAAGAACCCCGAGAATTCAGAATAATCCTCTTGTTGTCTAGTGCATATCTAGTGGACTCCAACGATTCCAGAAAATCGGTTGGAGGAAAAAATGATACATTCTTACAAAACTGTAGCTGCATGAACAGGTGTTTGAGTTTGGTGAATAAGCAGAAAACATTCTCGTTCTCGTTCATCATTAAAACCTCGTTCTTGAAATTATTCGTCATAAACAATACTTGTAAAATGCTATTCATGTAGCAAGTGTTTCCTAAATTATCTAATCAAATTTTCTTTCCAAAGTTTTCAGGACAACTCTCTACTGATTCGTAAGAAAGAACATGTTTCACATAATCTGCATAAGAACCATTTCTCAAGCTGCGATTCATCTTTCCAAGTGATGTAGGGGTTCGTAGGGGGATCGATTCAGCTCTTGCTTCATGAAGCTCTTCCACTGAAAGGGAACCAGAACCATGAGGACTGCAACCCATATTTGGGGGGCAAGAATGACCTAAGCCCATTGACCGCACTAAAAAAGAAGAAGGTGGATCAATCACTTGCGAACTAACCTTAATAGGAGACTGATGAATATTCACATATCTCGACTTGTTGCGAAGAGATTTCAGTTCCGTACTGAAATTAGGGCAATGCATGATCTTACCAAAATTATGTGAAGTATAGTTCCAAGGACCGAAGCAGCATTACCACGTTGAATAACAATACTAATTCTTTCTACCAAAAAAGAGGTAGAACTGTGATCTTTCGTTGCTTTCGTTGCTCAAAAGTTACAACCGCTACTGGATGGAACAGATCGTTGTCACCAAGATTTTGGAATTTTTTCGTTTCAATTTTTTGCCAGACAATGCTGCGGTTCCAGCAGACTTCGAATTTTCGGCTAGATGGGTAGCCGCGACTGTGTCAACGCAAGTGAAGTCCCATACCACAGGTTTACCGTATTTCCATGATATAAGAGACATACCAACTGGTCGTTAACCATCATCTCTAATAATTGAAATAATATTTTAATTATTAGATTCACCTGACTTTTACATTAGGACTCATTGTAAAATCAATTCAAGACTAGTAGATAAGGCAATATTGTGAAACCAATTTAAGGCACTCTGGCGTAGGTACCTAGAACAGGTATCTGTGGTATAAATATTGTATTGAAGTGCTAAAATAAGTGTGTTTCCAGTTCTCCAATGATGGAGAATTAGAAATCCAAAAACCTTTCTCCCTCATAAAAATATCCATTCGAAATTGTAATAAATTTCTGTCTATTGTTCCACACTCGGTCAATTTCCACGAAAAATCTAAATATTCTACTTTTGACTGATTTTTATTCAGTTTTTTTTATTCAGCTCTCATCAGTGTCAACGGTAGGATTTTTTTTCTCGCGAAAAGGTCAGAATACAAAAAATCTTTCTCAAGTCCTCGAAAGATAACCATTGTTGATAGTGCATATTCTCTGAATATTCTCCGCTCATTTGTAAGAACATTCAATATCCTGCTTTCAGCAAAGGAAATGATAAATCTTCAAAGTATGTTTGAAAACACCGCGAATTCGTGCAGAAACATTTCACACCCCACTCTTGGGTTCTGATCCCCATTTTCATCCGAGTTTCTGCTACATAATCAATTACAAAGAGAAATATTCTTTGAAGTACATGGGAATTCTTCGAAATGAAACTTTTGAATACTTTCAAATATCTGTGTACAAAACTTTCCGGAGAACTTTGAGTAATTAAAGAGTAGCGAAACCCTACAAAGAATCGCTAAAAAGCTCGGCAAGGAATTTCTTGAACAAAGTTGAAAGCAGAACGAGATAAAAACTGCAACGCAACGTAAAAAAGTGCAGAGTCATTAGCGCTTCTTTTCTGTGTCAACAAAATGAGGCTGCTGCAGAAATTGATTGAGAAAAAAGTTTTTCGGACCAATCAGTTCCTGGAACAAATTTAATTTTCTCGCTGAAATAGTAGTCCCTGCCACTTGAAATGATCTGAACGGCAAATAACTATTCGCTGCTACGTCTATAGTTTTTGTTGACTGGAGCACTGGAATTCTTCCAATATTTTGTTCACAGGCGTCTCTTAGGAGAAGCTCAGAGAAAAAATGGGGCTGCAGTTCAGAATAGTGAATAGTTCATCACTGGAGAGACTGTGACAAGGTACTGTGAAGAAAGTAACTTCGGGGTAACAATATTCAGTCTGAATTGATGATTTTCAAATTGACGAAATTGATTATTTCTTTCAAACCGATGACATGAAAAAGCTGAAGGCTATTTCAACAAAATAGAATTTCACAGCGATGAAACGTTTTTTCAACAGCGACAAAACTGATAGCTATAACTCTCAGGATCTATTATTGTATCATTCTCATTATCTAAATCACTGTTACTGTCCTATTCAAATCGAATCAGTGGAATCCAATATTCAAATATGAGTGTGATTGAACATCGAAATCATGCATGAATGCTTCTACAGAAATCCGCAAGTTTTGACTTTCTAATGGTATATGATTTGAAATCTCTGAAAGAACAGATACAAATGAAAATTGGAATGAATAGCTGAAAATAACAATCATATCAAGCAGAAAACACTGAATAAGCAAAAATTTTCAAAATTGAATAATTAATACGAAATAAAAATTGGAAGATTTCAAGCCAAGTTACTTAACGACGATTCAATTGTTCAGGTGATGAGTGGACAATTCCTCCGAGGGATGACAATTTATAGGTCATTCAAGTGCTTTCACTTATCCCCTATTTCCCCTCCTCGCTTTACCAGGTTAGCGATCGTTCAACGGGAGTTGCCTGTTTCAATCTGTTGGTTATCTCTTCTTTGAGAAGAGATAACTTTGAGCTTCTTTGAACTTCCTTCTAAACCAGTGTTCTTCGCCTCAAAGGGTTTCCAGTAAATGCAATTCTTGAAACCGCAGTCCGCGTGAATCATTCAAGGATTTCCTCTTTTTGTGTAATTTTGAGTGATTTTACCAATGATGAAAATTTCGAAATCGATATTTCCTATACGTTAACCGATTGAAAAAATCATTGCGAATGGAATGTCTTGACTTTGTACTTTATGATTGTCGAACAAACCTTCAATTCTGTTGTGAAAAGAAAAATCAATTAAAATATGTTTTCCGTTAATCAGCTTAGCAAAAAATATACTACGGAGTCTATTACGGATGGACCGACCCGTCACCTAATGAAAACCTTATCTATGATCATAATGAAACAATTTTCACAAACTTTTTTTCATCTAGTCGCGTCTTGCTAATACCGTGGCAAAACGCGTCTATTGATAAAAAGTCGATGTAGAATTTGTCGAAAAAGTTAAAAGTTAGGTGGAAATGACTTTGTGCTTTTCCTTGTAGATGATATAGAAGTGAATATTTTGGACAAGATCACAACTGTACATCCAAATGGAAGTAATAGAACTTTGGGTTTCATAATGAAAAGTATTCCAAAAATATTCTTCAAATGAAACGAACATAATTTATAATGATTGTGAACTGATGTTTCCCGTTATAATTACGTTATTTACGTTATATTCACCTGATATTTACCAATGCGGGAAAAATCTGAAGTGAACCAGGTGTCGATAATTAGAACATGAGGGTAGATTGAGAGTATAAATTAGAACTATTGTCTTGATAATGGTATGAAATTCACAAAAAATCAATTAAGTCTTTATGTTCATGTAACCACATTATTCACTCCTTGTACTTGCACCACAGACTGTTAGGAGAGAACCTCTAACTTCAGGACTCGGTGTCTTACTTGGAGGTAACTTTCACGAGGACCCTCGAGTAGGAGACCGACCTTAGAGAAACTCTGGACAGAGTCCGTAATAGTTATTTATGTATCAAGGGAATTAGGAGGGCCTTAATTACCGATGGCAAAGTTTGCGTCCCGAGGGCCTCTGGCCCGAGGGATAGCAATACATCAATTTTGACTTTCCCAGAAAGCGGAGAGGATATTTATGGAAACGTTGAATTTTTCTTGATGGCGAGTCAATGTATTTTGAAAATTTTCCAAGGGAATGGCTGGTTTCAAAGTTTTGAAGTGGAATATTCACAATCGATATTTTTAATTTGACGTGTTCATCTGCAGGGCAGCAAAGCCATACTTTTGGTAATCGTTCTAGATTTGTTTCAGAAAATTATGTTCATATCCTTAGAAAAAAACGACATGTTAAGAGATCTATTCGAAATTGCAATACGAATGTATAACGGGAAGAAATCTGAGTAACGTATATATGTTCAAAACACCATCTGAAGTTACATTCTTTCACTAGTAAAGTCGTAATAGGTGATCTTTCACCTACAGAGTAGAACAAAAAGGGCATATGTGGTTTATGAGCAATGTCGAAGGACAGTGGGATGCACATGGGGTCTTTCACCCCGTGAAATAATAGGACCTATGTTAGCGTACGGAGCCATTGCCTGGGGACCGAAAGTTCTACAAACAACGGTCATCCAAAAATTATATCAAATACAGCGATTGGCTTGTTTAAACATTACAGGAGCCATGAGAATAACACCAACCGCGGCAATGGAATTAATTACTGGTCTGACCCCTCTGGACCTGTACGTTAAGGAGGTTGTGTTAATGGTTATGTTACGATTGCGCTCGGCTGATGTGGACTTAGAAGTAGGAATGGACTAAGTGAGGCTAAGCCTATGACGAGAAGCGCTTACTGCGCAACCTCTGCTGCAGGCATCCAGTGATGCAATTGAACCCAGGTTTGTGTTCAATGAACCCAACTAAATACAAAAAAATAGACGCTACAGACAGCTTGAAAACCAAAGAAGGCTCAGGATGTTGAGTTTACTCCAGATCACTATGCCTAAGGATTGAGTGGAGAATGGGAAAATATACCAGCGTGGTTCAAACAAAATGGGCTGGTATCTCAATCGCCACAAAAGAAATAACCAGAAATGGAATTTGTGACAAAACATAACGATCTGTACTGATAGCAGACAAGCCCTATCATCTGGCGATGACAAGGGAAAACCTTAATAGTAGGGTTTCTGATGGGCCACTGTCAACTAAGGAAACACCTCCTATAAGAAAAAAATGAAATACAAAAATCAAGATACCAAACAACTATGGAATATTGTGAAAGAAATCACCGGTACTAAACCTAAATCAACCACAATTGGACCAATGAGAAATGATCAGAGACATAGCCAATGAATTCAATGATAATTTCATAGATATTGGAAAGAAATTGGCAAATAAAATAGTCAAAAATAATAACCTCGTTTTAAACCAAACTCTTTTGTCTTAAGCCTAACTGATAAAAATAAAGTAAACGCTTTAATCTGCGACCTTGAAAACAAAAAGGCGGTTAGAAAAGACGAAATTGAAGCAGAACTGCTGAAATCAATACCACATTGTATACTAGATCCTTTAGTTTTTATTACTAATAAATGTATATTAGTTGGTGTGTGGCCCGACTCATTCAAAACTGCAGTAGTGACTCCTATCCATAAAAAAGGAGATTGAACTGAAATAGCAAATTATAGACCAATCTCGCTCATCACCCATCTATCAAAAATTCTCGAAAAATTGCTAAAGAAAAGAATAAACCCATTTATAACCAAATACGAATTGATTTCAGATAGACAATTTGGCTTCAAAGAAAAAACCTCAACCGAAGACGCGATTCTTGTACTGACAGAATTGATACATAAATCCTTGGAGAAAGGAAAACCTTCTTTATGTCTATTTATAGACCTAACGAAGGCTTTCGATACTGTCGATCATCAACTACTCCTACAAACTTTAGAAAATAATGGTATCAGAGGGAACTGAAATAGGATGAAAAAGATAAAAAAACAGAGGGCCTAAATTGTAATTGTAATTGTGATAGCGGATACAATATTTCATTCGAATAAAGAGGGGAGATGAGTCGGATATCGATACAAACATACGAATACTACAATTTTTTCAGCTATAGCCTACAAGAGCCAATGTGTCGAAGAAAATATTCGGGTATTATTGTTTTTCAGAAGATGTTCTTTCAGGCAGTGTCTGAAACTGGGAACAGATCTCGACCAAAAGGAATGTGTGAGTTGTTATAGGATTCAGCTATTCTATACATTCACAAACTGATAAAAAAGCAATTACCCATTTATTTGGTGAAGAAAATCCTTCCCAGATATAAAATACATTCATAAAACTTAGATTTAATAATATTTTCGATCTTCCAAATCATAACAGCACCATCTATGAACGATCCTTCACGTATCATGCTGTAACAATGTATAATTCATTCATTGAATCTTTGAAAATTTCATCACAACCGCTATTCAAACGTAAACTTAAAACTCAATTGCTCAGTCAACAATGATTCAAACATAAACATGTGTATTTCATTTTAGTATTGTCCCAAAATTGCCATTTATTTTTGTATGGTTTCTTTTTTTCAAACATGGTTGAGTGGAAGAATGGCGTTTTGCTAAACTCCGCCACGTAAAATAAAGACCATTTATTATTATTATATGTAAATGACCTTTTGAATAGCTCAATGGAGTATCCAACAACATGGATCATTTTGAGTTTGATGTTCACATTATGAACTTCGGTTCGATGAGTTATTTCGTTTAAGAGGTAGGGATGTGTTCTATTGATAATAACTTTATATAATAATTTCTAAGACAAAAGAGTTCGCCTATCCTACATTTTCAGCCATCTGGCTTTTCTAAGTGTATGAGAAATCGGTTCTCTTTTCTTGATACCGTACGAAAATCTTAAACAGGAGATTTGTTGTTGCTCATTTGCGAACAGAAAACTGGAAAAATATACCTGAGAATACACACGAAAGAACCTTCATAAAAGGAGTAGCTTTTCAGGGCGACCTTTCGAATTTGCCATTCATTACACCTCCTCAGATTCTCTATCGATATAGGTTTATTGATTTCTCAGAATGTGCAAGGTTCTACATCCTAAAGACAATAAGAAGCACCGTTTGTATCTCGCGATGATTGCGTGTAAGCTAGAGTAGACCAATTCAGACCAGATCAGGTGATGGTTGTTGAAGCACGAACAGAGAATTGAAACAATATACCTGTGAATACACACGAAAAAACCTCCATAAAAGGAGTAACTTTTCAGGGCGAACTTTGGAATTTGCCATTCATTATACTTTCTCAGATTCTCTGTCGATATAGCTTTATTAATTTTTCAGATTGTGCAAGCTTCTACATCTCGCGATAATTGCGGGTAAGCAAGAGAGGACCAATTCAGACCAGATCAGATAATGGTTGTTGTACAGCGAACAGAGAACTGAAAAAATATACCTGTGAATATATACGAAGAAACCTTCATTAAAGAAGCATCTGAGGATTGGAATTGTCAGAACACATGAAAAAAATTGGATTTATGAAGAAAATATTAGTCATGAAAATGGGTCAGAGAAGGTAAACAGTTTATGCATAATCCCTATTATGACAAACATTCAACATTTTCAAAATACATATCTAAAGCCTATTGCAATGAACAAGATTGATTGAATGGTTGTCACGGATAGATGGAAGAAAAACATACTAAGAAAATAGGCTTTTATAAAAAAATAGGACAGAAGAAGCAAACAGTTCAGGCGTAATCCCGATTTTGACAAACATTCAACATTTTCAAAATACATATCTGAAGCCTATTGCAATAAACAAGATTGGTAGAATGATTGTCACGTTTAGATGAAAGGAAAACATACTAAAATAGGCTTTTATAAAAAAATGGGACATAATCTCGATTTTGACAAACAAAAAACATATATGAAGCCTATTGCAATGAACAACATCGATAGAATGAATTTCACTAGTTCGAACTAGTGAAATTCATCACGAAACATTGTCAATCACCTTCAAACATCGATAGAATGGTTGTCACGGATAGTTGGAAGGAAAACATGCTGAGAAAATTGACTTTCACAAAGAAATGGGTCAGAGGAGGCAAACAGTTTAGGCATAATCCCGATTTTGACAAGCATTCAACATTTTCAAAATACATATCTGAAGCCTATTACAATGAACAAGATTGATAGAATGGTTGTCACGTTTAGATGGAAGGAAAACATACTGAGAAAATAGGCTTTTAAAAAAAATGGGACAGAGGAAGCAAACAGTTCAGGCGTAATCCCGATTCTGAAAAATCTGGAGAGGCTGCAGTTTTTCCCGGAGAACAGTAAGAAATGAATAAATCACACGGCGCTAAATCACAAAATGTCGATTGCAAATGATAATTTCAGATTCCCCAATTACACAACATCCAGTTATTCTGAAAACAATGTTCATTTCCGGCAAATATTTCAGCAGTGATCGTTTCATTCTTGTGGATTTAGATGAACTGACTGATAATCAACGAACTGCGAACTTCCTACGCCACATCGAACCCCAACTTCGCCGTCGTGAATTTCAACTTTCCGAGAATCCAAACGGAAATCAACAAACAGAAACTGGAAAGCACAAGCTATATTTACCACGTGTAAAATTTAATCAACTGGTACACCAACGAAAGATAAGTGAATTCCATTACCAGTCAATAATTACGATCTCTTGTTGCTCCGGCCGGAGAATTTCCAGTTTGTAGTATTCAATTCCAGTCACAATGGATGTTGATGAGTCAAAGGGATGTGCTACAACTCACCCTTAACGCACTAGTTGAATACAAATATGGTCTATAACTTCGAAGATTATTGGGAATCGGCAGGATGCCGACGCACAGCGGTGTTTTGTATTTCCGAACACTTTCAAGGTTGAACTGACTGGGGAAATTGATTTGTTATCTTGGAGTTGGGGATGATGAGAATTTCCTCTCCTAGACAAATGGGGTTGGTCTATTGTTTGTTCATAATCGTATTATCAGGGAGGATCCTAGTTTCATGTCTGCCTGTGAGACGAGTTGTACTCAATTGATTGTTATTCGGTGATGTCGATGATTTAGAACCTTCATATTCTTGAGCTTTTCAATATTCATGCACCAATGAAATCACTAAGGATATTCAAAAACTCAGTCTCACGGCTCATAGATAATTTTAGATCTATGATGAAACTGGTAGAGAGAGAGTTCCAATGTTTTTGAATATATTGCAGTAATCAGAAACCTGATTACTGCTGCATTCGATTCTGAAAAAGTAGCTTAGTTGACAGCGAGGTGCTTCTATTGGATCAAAGAGAAGTTCAGAATGATGATAAGGAAGATTTTGAAGATTCTGGAACACTTTCTTGATCAAATTTGAAGCTGACGAATATTTTACAATATTTTCACAAGCTTCCGTTGTGAGTCACAAGCTAATAATAGTTTGAGTACGGTATTACGCATTTTTTATGAATATGCTGTAGTTTCATTCAGTAAAAACAAATGAGGTGTCCTCCTGAATCACCCCTGATCCTCATGTGTGTGTATCCGTGTCTGAAGGATGTTCCACTTAGCCCATTCAGTGGCACCAACGCAACAAGATATTGGGACTCTCACGTCGTAAAATGGCTTGTCATGAAAATGCCATCGTAGACTCCGTTTCCATAGTAACTCGTGGAAAGTTAAAAGTCCACAGAGGAGATTGATGTCGACTGACTGATCCCAACTGTCCCCCATATATCATAGCATCAGTACTTGATGCTATGATATATGGGGGACTTATCGCTAACTCAAGAACTGAATATCTTGTGAATTTGTCTCGCACCAATTGATTGGGCAGCAGAGCAGAATATGCATCAGGAGAAGAAACGAACTCCCCTTGAATCTCATGTGTTCCAAAGTTTAGCTGCCTCACATATATCTTCATATGGGAAAGTTGCTGAGGTGATCGAGGTGTGAGTCTTGCGTCTTGTACATCCGACAACCTCAGTATCGAGCAATCTTCTGTATTCATCTCAGGCATATCATTATAGCTGCAGCAGATGATTTTTGAGGAGGCGTTTCTCATGTGAGATTCCAAAGGTTCCAAAGAGTGCATCACAAATACCATGATATGTCAATGTCGCCAGATCTGATCAAGTTTTCACTCATGCTGAGTGACCTGAAATGTAACGCACCAGGTAAAGCTATGCTTGAGCTAGATTCGATTTCAAATAAGTGTGAGCTACGATGAAACATGATGAGTTGTAGAGAAGGTTCAAAAATATCCACTCACGATGAACCTACTCTAATAAATCTTCCCTTTGACAATCTTCATAGACTGCTGAAGAACTGGTTTTTCTCAACTGCAGATTTTACTTGGTAACTACAGAACTTCAACCAAATTTTCTTTGATACCTATATAATATTCCTTGTTTTTGTTTTTTTTAAAGACAAGTATTCCTCTTCTTTTATTCGGTCATATTGATAAGCGAGAAGTGAATAATGTGGTACAGACAAGGATATTTATTTATATTAGCGAGGATATCATACTTAGAATCGGTGGCACCATCTATGTAAACTTTTGAAGAAACTGATGGAATAGCTGGTTCTGAACTGAAACGGACTTTATGTGTAGAGGATGAGATTTTGGAAGGGTATTTTCTGTGCCTTCTGTATTCAAAGCAAAATCAAGCCTGTGGTCAACGATGTAATCAGGATCGAAATAAAATCAAGCCTGAAGGAGGTGTTGCAACCTGAATCAATTCAAAATCAAAATTGTAATTGAAGTTTCTAGTATTCGTATTAGATATAAGTAAGAAATAGAAACCAAAGTCGAATCCCAAAAGTGAAGACAATCCTTGAACGTCTGGCTTGAATATTGGAGTACCTCAGTCCCACATAAAGATAAAGATTGCTGAAATCCTGGATATCAGAAGAGCAAATAGAAGGAAATTGTTGGTTTGTCGATGGTTCTCAGGGGTTTAATGCATCGAACCCTGGGGTATGCCCCTGTATTGTGTTACTGAATAAATTGATAAATATTCCTATCGAGGAAATGGGAACGAATCTTTGAACCTCTGATATTTTTTTCTTTATTTTATCAAAACGAGCAAGTGAGCCTCATTCATTGTTTCATTGGACTGTTCTACATGGAGTGCTTTCTGTGTAAGTGTAAATGAGTACAGGAAAAGGAGTTCAATGTTGGATGGAATTGGCTGATACTTGATTATAATCAATGACTAACGTATTCAAGAAACACTTCATTGTGAGATTTCCACTAAACAGTTTTACAAAAACGCGACACGTGTTTCGCCATACAATGGTTTCTGCGGGCGTGACTTTACTGTAAAAACACGCCCGAAGAAGCCATTGTATGGCGAAACACTGTGTAGTAAAAATCTCACAATGAAGTATTTTCTGAATACGTGAGTTCAATATTCATTACATCCATTACTTCACCCCGGAATCAAAAAAGTATTGTCATCTGAGTGGAGAGCAACTGGTGAACCTTGTTCAGAGCACTCTAAAGCACAACAAGCTGGAAAGGCTATTCCACGGTATTATGGGATGTGCGTGGTGTAATATCCATAGACAATTTCAGGAAGGAAAATATCATCGACAGTGAATATAATATTTCGTTATTGAAGCGTTTGAAGGCCGAAATTGCAGAGAAACGACCGCATAAGGCGAAGAAACTAATACGATAGATTGCCTTTTATGTTTCGGGATTTGGCAACCCTAGTGTTGTAATCTGGCAACTGACAGCTCTATCGTAAAGTTGGACATTTTTGTCCTTATTTGTGTTTCCTACAGTAACTTGAAAGATTCATCTCAGCCCAGAAATGGAATTGAATCGTGAACATTTTCGTGCGATAATTTTTTACAACTTTCGACGTGGATTAACTCAGCAACAGTGCATGGATGAACTTAATTCAATTTTTGGCGATGAAGCTCCATCATGGACCAGTGTTTATTGATGGTATGGTGAATTCAATCGTGATCTTAGTTCACTCCAAGACGAATTTCGTGAAGGTCGTCCAAAATCAGTTGTTGTTCTGAAAACCATGGATCTGTGCGCGAACTGATATTGCAAGATCGTCATGTGACCTATCGTGAGATTGAGACAACTGTAAGCATTAGTGTGACCAGCATAAATTCAATACTGCATAAACATTTGACTGTCAGAAAATTTGTTCGCGTTGGATCCCACACAATTTGTCAATCGCTCAAAAAAAGACTCGTGTCGATTGGTCGAAGGAAATGCTCAAAAACACGATCGCGGTGCTTCGAAACATGTCTCGTCTATGACATCGTGACAGGTGATGAATCGTGAATTTACGCGTATGAGCTCGAAAGTGAACAGCAGTCGACTGTATGGGTGTTTCAAGAGGAGCCAAATCCTACAAAAGTTGTTCGCGCACTGAAAAACTGGACATGTTGCAACCGTACCACTAGAACCCAACGCAGAACAGTCAATTTTGAGTGGTACACAACCATTTGTTTGCCAGTTGTCTTCCAAGAAATCAGAAAAACCAACCGCCGAAGAAAGATCACTCTTCACCACGACAATGCGAGCTCTCACACATCGGCTGAAACAACTGCATTTTTGAGCACCCAAAACATTCCATCGCCCATCATATTTTGCAACAAAATATGATAGGCGACTGCTGATTTTTCAGGTTTTCCATATTTTCAGGGTACTATGTGTTCCTTATATCTTACTTAAATAGATCTTTTCGTCACTAATGCTCACTAAGGAATTTGAAACCTTGTCTATTGCGGAACCAAGTTTAAGTATAAAAAACTCTTCACAGTTCATACAACATACAAAAAACGTGGTTCTGCAAGAAGTCGACATTTTGGTTTCTTTTGATGTTAGCGTCCCAATTTCACAGACATTGCAATACCTTGCAATAGAGAAAAATAATTTCAATAATAACGAAATCGATGAATTCGTTTCTCTTACTGATTCGTGTATGAAACAAAATCGGTTCCAGGTAGAAGGTTGCTTTTATGAACAACAGGAAGCAACGGCCATGGGAAACCCCTTGTCCCCCTACCTGACAGACCTGTTCATGAGCAGATTCGAAATGGAAACCAAAGAAAAGTCGTGGATAATATTTTTGCGATATTCGATACCAAAAAATCGAATATTGACGACTTTGTTTCCATTTTAAATGATAGATGTACATCAATGAAAATAGCAGCCACTAACGGTTTCTCGAGGGGTATTTTGGATGACATAATAAGGAAGAAGAAGTTTAGCTTAAGAATGAACGAAATCTCGACTTTCAGAAAGGATAAAAACCAAGATAAATACACCTCAGTTCCATACCACCAATATACGAGGAACTTTGGAAAGATTTTCAAGGAACTAGGTGTGAAGGTGATTTTTAAAACAAGTCATACACTATAGAGCCTTTTGGAAAGTCCAAAGGACAAAGTCGAAAATTCGGAAAAGTCTGGAATTTACGAAATTGAATGTAAGGACTGCATGAATAAGCAAAAATTTTCAAAATTGAATAATTAACACGAAATAAAAATTGGAAGATTTCAAGCCAAGTTACTCAACGACGATTCAATTGTTCAGGTGATGAGTGGACAATTCCTCCAAGGGATGACAATTTATAGGTCTATTTTCCCTCCTCGCTTCACCAGGTTAGCGATCGTTCAGCGGGAGTTGCCCGTTTCAATCTGTTGGTTATCTCTACGTTAGTTTGGCTGAATGTATTAATGGACAACATAAATGCAGCTTCTTTGAACTTCCTTCTAAACCAGTGTTCTTCGCTGTGAATGATCTTAGCTTGATGAACCAAACATGCTCTGCTATTCCTGATTTGCTTCTTTCCAATCGCTGTGTGTATTTCTCGTGCTCGGCAATGTGAAATTTCAATGGCCTCTTAGTTTCACCGATATAGAATTCAACGCACTCACAGGGTTTCCAGTAAATGCAATTCTTGAAACCGCAGTCCGCGTGAATCATTCAAGGATTTCCTCTTTTTGTGTAATTTTGAGTGATTTAACCAATGATGAAAATTTCAAAATCGATATTTCCTATACGTTAACCGATTGAAGAAATCATTGCGAATGGAATGTCTTGACTTTGTACTTTTGTGATTGTCGAACTAACCTTCAATTCTGTTTTGAAAAAAAAATCAACTAAAATCTGTTTTCCGTTAATCAGCTTAGCAAAAAATATATTACGAAGTCTATTACGGATGGATCGACCCGTCACTTAATGAAAACCTTATCTATGATAATAATGAAACAATTTTCACAAACTTTTTTTTGATCTAGTCGCGTCTTGCTAATACCGTGGCAAATCGCGTCCATTGATGAAAAGTCGATGTAGAATTTGTCGAAAAAGTTAAAAGTTAGGTGGAAATGACTTTGTGCTTTTCCTTGTAGATGATATAGAAGTGAATATTTTGGAATTGAACATATATTGTAAAATGATATATAAGGAAAAATTGTAAAAATTCAGGTTGGTATACCTGTGTGGGTTACGTCGCATTAGTTTCTAGTTTTAATCTTCCTCTTTGAAGATGATCACTTGGTGATCGAAACACGTGTCGAGGTGTTGAAAATAACGATCTTGTGTTGGGTAAAAACTCCAGTAATATTCTCTAATCCCGAAATATAAAAGGTAACCCTCGTGTTGTTTCTTCAAGACAACGCACAGTGTCACAAGCCACTTAAAGCAATGTAAAAACTACATGAATTCAACTTCGAATTGCTCTCACAGCCACTGTATTCGCCAGATTTGGCCCCCAGACACTACTGGCTGTCCGCAGACCACAGAAAAATGTTCACCGGTAAGAAATTCTGCTCTAAAAGTGATATCGAAATGTTGGAGCGGCGCTGGAATGTAATGAGTGTGTGGCTTTTGATGGATAAAGCCACTTTTGAAAAGAAAAACGCGTTTCTTTTTTTCAGGTCCGGGACTTTTCAGCCCATGTGTTATAAAAATAAACTCCAAGTCACGCGGAATTCGTAGTAAACATTCTCCCAACTACCATTTAATTGTAATTTATAGTAGACAATATTTAGACGATAAATAATTCCCGCTAAGCGGTTTCCGGTATCCCGTAGTGAAAGAAGATATAATTTGACGATGAAAAACTGGTAGCGACCGTTTAACCAGAACATGTGTAAGATCATGATAAATAACTAAGCGCCGGTCGAAAATAGCTCTCACTTTCGTGTTGTAAGATATGATGTTTCATTAGTGCTTTTTTTCAATTATCTACTCCATTAGAACATCTCCAATATGTCGAGCATACACTAACAAAAACAAAACAAAATATTAGGTGTCAAACTCACGTCTGTCATGGGATAAGTAATGCCGGTAGCGTTACATCAATTTTGACTTTCCCAGAAAGCGGAGAGGATATTTATGGAAACGTTGAATTTTTCTTGATGGCGAGTCAATGTATTTTGAAAATTTTAAAACAAAAAGGCGGTAGGAAAAGATGAAATTAAAGCAGAACTGCTAAAATCAATATCACATTATATACTAGATCCTTTAGTTTTTATTACCAATAAATGTATATTACTTGGTGTGTGGCCCGACTTATTCAAAACTGCAGTAGTGACTCCTATCCATAAAAAAGGAGATAAAACTGAAATCACAAATTATACACCAATCTTGCTTATCACCCATCTGTCAAAAAAAAGAATAGGCCCATTTATAACCAAATACGAATTGATTTCAGACAGACAATTTGGCTCCATAGAAAAAACCTCAACCGAAAACGCGATTCTTGAACTGACAGAATTGATACATAAATCCTTGGAGAAAGAAAAACATTCTTCATGTCTATTTATTGACCTAACGAAGGCTTTCGATACTGTCGATCATCAACTACTCCTACAAACTTTAGCGGTATCAAAAATAGTGGTATCAGAGGGAACTGCAAAACGCTTTTTGAAAGCTATCTTCGACATAGAATGCAAGTTGTGCGAATCGCAGATACAATTAGCAATCAAAAACAAATAGAATGTGGAGTCCCACAAGGTACGGTACTGGGTCCTCTGCTTTTCAATTTATATCTAAATGAATTATTCAATTTGGACAGCGTTGGGAAAATAAATGGATACGCAGATGATACTGCGATATTCTATGAGGCAGACACTTGGCTCGATTTGAAAAAGAACGTAGAAACAGATTTCCACTTGCTCAAAAAATGGTTTGACCAAAGGCTCCTGACAGTGAACCTGAAAAAAAAATAATTTTCTTCCTTTTAGCTGCAATATATCTGATGATTGTCCATTTGAAACTCTTGATGTAGGCGAACAAGGGAAAACAATAAAAATAGATTCCCTGAGAGAAATCAAATACTTGGGCGACTACATAGATAGAAACTCAAGGTGGGAGGGACTCTCATATGAAATATACAATAAAAAACTGCAAATAATGCTTCACAACTTCCGTTCCTTGAAAAATCACTTACCTCACAAAGAACTCAATCTATTATATAGTTTCCTAGTAGAGAGCCATTTGAGATATGGTTTAAGCATGGGGATAAGCTCTGCGTGAACATCTCAATCCGTTAGAGGTATTACAAAGGAGATTCATGAAGTTGATGATGTCTAGAAATTAACGTTTCTCGTCAGATCTCCTGTATGAAGAGTATGAAGTTATGGATATGAGACAATTATATTACTATTGTACAAACGTGAAGTATCATTCCAGCGAAAATAAAGCATCATCACCAAACAACGACTATAACACACGACATCGCGACCAACTAACCTATTTTACTGTTGAAAAGTCAATCTCACAAAGAGCATAATCTTTCATGGCAACTAAGTTATATAACACCGTACCTCACAAAATAAAAAAAATCTTATTCCAAACCAATATTCAAAAAACAAATAAGAAAACACATTCTCGAAAAAGATAGACATTTTAAAAAAAATCTGTTAGAGTGAAATAAGTTAGTCTCAGTCAATTTTATCCCAAAGTTGTATCATACTGTATTGTAAGTAGCATAATTTCATCCATATTGCCTAGATTTTATCTATTTGTACATTAGTATTTTATTCTTATAGAACGTGTAATATTTGTCTAAGGTTTTATATATTTTTCTTACTTTTTGTTTGTCTAGTATTTAATCGGCCTATTTTACCTCAAGCCGAAATATAATTTGCTTAACTATACACCAAATTCACAAAATTGAATAAAATGTTTCGTAGTTTCTACTCCATGAAGGCCATACATATTTTTATACAAACATTTATGTACTTACCTATTCTTCATAACTTCTTGCGACACAAGAGCTCTGCTCTTGCCAACTTTTGGCCTATTTCTATGCTATCTACCCTTGCTAAAATCATAGAAAAACTTGTTGAACTAAGAAATATGATGTTTGTGAATAAGCATAATATTATTAATAGCAGTCAGTTTGGGTTTCAGAGTTCAGATCATACCTGTTACAACGTACTCAGAAAGTCAAACTCCCGGACAACATATCCCATTTCCAGACAGTTACTTGTGGTGTTCCACAAGGATTGGGTCTAGGCCCAATTCTCTTCTTGTTATATATTAACGATCTAGCGGGCATTAATATAACTGCATAAATAACCCAATTCGCTGATGACACTACATTATTTTGGCATTGCAAGAATGAAAGGGAACTGCATTATTTGATCAGCAAGGATATTATAAAAATGATAGACTGGTGTGATGCTAATCTCTTGTCATTTAATATCTCAAGCATCATCACCCTCAAGTGCTCCTCACTAGATATCTACCTGTGTACTCAATTAATAGGAAATAAAATGTTAGCAAAATTTCTGGGATTACAAATTGATTCAAATTTGGATTTTGAAGGTCACATAAATAACCTATGTAAAAAAATTTCATCAGGATGCTTTGCAGTCAGAGTATCATCAAATGAAAAGGGCACTGATATGGCAAAACATGTGTACTTTGCTCTCATCGATTCCCATCTGAGATACAGCATCTGTTTCTGGGGAACGTGTTGCCATTACAGGTTTGATAGGGTGTTTGTACTACAAAAGGACCAATTAGAAATGTGTAGAGTTGGATTCAGGAATTCCTGTTGACCTTTATTCAGAAACCATAAAATCTTGACCTTGCCTTCCATACTTATATTGGAAACGTTATGTATGATGCAAAAATTTTACCACGACGAAATACCAGAATTGAGTTCAATATAGGTTTACCGATTCCAATCAAAAATTGAGAGGTCTTTCATTTTTAATGGAAAAAAATGTTTAACCATTTGCCAATTGAGATCAAAGGCATAACATGTACCACTAAATTTAGAAAGTATGTAAAAATGATACTGATTTTAAAGGCCTTTTATTCTTTAGACGAATTCTATTCAGATAGAAATTCAAATTATATAAACAATTTATTTTAATTATTGTGTTTCAGTAGCTACTGGTATTTGAACTATGTGACTTTTTTAACTTTTTGTTCTTCATAGTACTGGCCATGACACCGTAGCTTCTTCAGCACAATTTCTAGTAAAATATTGCTTATCAATGAACAGTTCCTGTCAAAGTCATCAAGAATATGTGAAACAATATTGAATTGCGAAATTATCAAAGTGAGATACTAGTATATATTCAAACCCTTGTGAAAAATTCGTGTTCAGTGTTCATTACTTTGTAATTTTGCGAACGCAAAAATATTTCAATGAAACTGTACCCATCCGAATTCCAATTCAACGAATTGCAATCAATTTTACCGGCAGAACGAAACATGAGGCTTGCGAAATCTATTGAATTGTTTATTTGGGAATACAATAAATTGATCGATCGAATGATTAACGAAGCGTTGAAACAATCAAATCACAGAGTTTTTCATTCGAACATTTATATTACTCAATTATAGAATCTGAAAAGCGTAACGAAAATCACAAACTACAAATAACCGTTTTTTAACTACAAATTTTTATAAAGGGTACTTATTTATATTTTTTATGTAATTAAGATATATTGCCACTATGATAATTCACCACGAGAAAAAGGGGATTGTAAAGGATGACTGCTGCCACATCGGTGTACTGAGCCTTCGTCATCTCCTGATGATGCCAACTTGGCTGGCAAAACGCGCGTCGAGAGACAACAATTTAGTTTTTGTTAGGGAAAAGTGGTATAGAATGTTTGCAGTTCTTCATATCAAAATATGTTTTCAACCTTCTTCAATAGGTGTCAAAGGTTTTGGTCCCAAATACCGGTAGGATTTCTGCCCAACTGATTTGAGCATTATTGGTATGACGATACTATAATTCCGACGTGTAGCATATATATGGTGATGAGTAGTTAATTCTTTTTTATTTTTATGCTGTACAGCAGTAATATTTATAATAAACAGCTGTTTCAGATCAAATATTCCAGATTCTGAATTAAGTAGATCGCTAAGGTAGTCGCAACCTTTCCGAATGATATATCTGATGAATCTCTTCTGCCTAACCTCAAGAGAATGTAGATTAATTTTTGACACTCCACCCCAACCAACTATATCATATCTCAGATGGGGCTCTACTATAACATAACTTTTTCTACACCCGTACTCTAACAATACACTTATATGACCATAATCCGTTTCATAATGATATCCATTATGACACAGATTTTTCATAACGATACAGATTATCAACCAATAGAAACCCATAATTTTTCAATCAAGAATCCTGTTCTTTTGTTTGTCCTAGATTCTAACCTAAGTAACTAATTGCTTTATTTGTCAAAATCAGTTTTCATATTACCTACCTATATTATCAAAATGTCTGAAAACAGCGATATAGAAGGAATACCATCGACTCCAATATTTTTAAAAGATCAGATTAATTACAGTTGTTATATTCAATATAAATATATCCATGATAATACCATTAAGTTTGTGTTTTTTTAAAAAAATATGAGTTAATTACTGTGAATGTGTTCAATACAAATATAATATTTATAGTTTTTCATTATTTATCGGGTTTAGATAAAATAGCGTATGCCACTCTCATGTAATGGTTTTATTAATACACTCGCATATACCATACAAAACTCGCCTTCGGCTCGTTTCGTATCCCGGTTAATGCTCGTGTCTTAATAACCATCATTACATTGATTGAGTATGTTTGCTTACCGTTTGTATTTGTGAAGTATGCAACGTAATTTTTCAACTATGTGCTGGTTCTATCTGATATTGCTGTCTAAAATTATCCAAAGATATTTTATTTTCTTTGTGGGTTTGATGACTTCCGTATTGGAGATTTTGATGTCATATTCTGGTAGAGAGTTGTCATAACTACTGAATGTTACGTAATAGGTTTTGTCAAAGTTAATAGATAAGAGCCTGTGGTTAAACCACAATTTGATTTGATGAAAGTCATGTTCTAATTTCTGTTCCAAATTAAACCAGTTTTCGTCTTCACAAAACAACACAGTATCATCGGCAAAACTCAGAATGTTGGAGTTGATGTCCTATAGAAAAAGGTTGTTCAAGTATATATTGAATAGGATTGGTCCTAACACCGTCCCCTGTGGCACACCACATGTAATAATTTCCTCTCCACTTATATGATTGCCCACTTCTATCCTTTGCTATCTGTTGTGAAGATAACTTTTGGAAAGATTATTCGCTATACCTCTAATTCCCATATCGTCCAGAAAATTCAGTAAGATAGAGTGGTCGACGGTGTCGAAAGCTTTCCTAAGGTCTATGAAAACAGCAACATGAATAAATTTGTTGGGTTCGTTTTTTTATTGGGTCTTAAGTGGACATATTCTCTCTGAAGCCGTGTTGTGATTCTGACAACAACTGGTGTTTTTCAAGAAACATATTCAATCTCTTTTGGATAACCTTCTCGAGAACTTTAGCAAGATTAGTTATGAGTGAGATAAGTCTACAGTTTGCTACATCGGTTTTTTCTCCACTTCTATATATAGGCGTTATAACAGCCATTTTGAGAGCTGAGAGAAAACATCTCTGCTCTAATGACATATTCACTAGATGTGTTAGTGGTTTTGATATTCTGATATTCAGATATTCTATTTTGATATCACCATAACCAGGATACCTTTAATTTTCAAGTTCTGATGTTGTGATTGAATAGCAAAACATAATAGTTTTGCTATTCCAAATTACAAGTGAAGGTATGATAACAAAATATTTCTGTAGGTACATGTGTATATAGTATGTATCTTCTATTTAATTTCTATTGTCTCATATCCACTTTCAAGCTTTCTAAGTGTATTCAACTGAACACCAGATTGAAGGAGTTGTTGACGTTTTCAAATTAGGCTCAGCCTACGACCTAAATGCCCTCGATGAACAGGTGCCGTTAGCTATGCAACAAACTACAAGCTTCCTCTAATCCTAAATGAAACTAGCATCACTTAGTATCGCTGGCTATCAGACCATTTCATCGAGACCAATATGCATACAAGTCAGGTATGTCAACAGAAACGGCTCTATGTCGGGTAACAGAAAAAGTAGAACATACTTACAAGAACAAGGAAGTACTTTTAGCTGCTTTCTGGGACATTGGGGGTGCATTTGACGAAACGTCGTTAGAATCAATCATCCAGGCGTCGAGGATAAGAGGGATCGACAAGACAAGCTGTAGGTGGATAGACTGCATGCTTGGAGGAAGATCGGTATATACAAACATTATGGGGGAAACAGTCATGGCACGGGTAGCAAGAGGCTGACCTCAGGGGGGGTTTATCACTTCTGTTATAGAACCTTGTAATGGACGAGTTATTATGTCTCCTGGACCACAATGGATATAAAGCACTGGGCTATGCATACGACTCAGTCATCTTGACCCAGATGACTAAGTCGTCTGCATAGCCCAGTGCTTTATAATATCACAATAATCTAGTGAAGAGATGCATGCAGCAGGCCCTGAATATTATTACAAGATGAGCTGAAGAAGATGAGCTCAACATAAGCCCATCCAAATCGACTATAATATCATTCACCAAAAGTACTAAAACAGAGGGTCTCGGACCTCTAAAACTTCGAGATGAAGAAATACAAGTGTCAGGGGAGGTTAAATATCTGGGAGTTGTTCTAGATTCCAAACTGACCTGGAGTCAACACTTGGGCATGATAAAAAGGAAAGCGGAGGTAGCACTGCTGCTCGCCAGATGCACCAATGGAAAGACGTGGGAGCTAAAACCGGACATGGTATATTGGCTATACATGATGGTGGTTATACTCATGATAACATACGCATCTCTGGTCTGGTGGCCAAAGATGAAGCAGGCGACCGCTATCAACAAAACTAGGTAAAGTGCAAAGACTTGCATGTTTCGGAATGACGGGGGCAATGAGAACTATCCCAACAGCTGCATTGGAGACACTCTGAATCTGAATCTACCTCCTTTACATTTTGTGATAACGGGGGAAGCCAGGATGGGCCAATTCAAACTGGAAAAGTTACCGAACTACAATAAATCGGACCGAACAAAAATTTCGGAACATGTGGAACACATATTGAATATGTGCACGGACCACATGACACCGAAGTACACTTTTAACACAAACTTCATGCCCAAAATCATGAGCCGTGAAGAGTGGAAGACGACTGGTCATCCCGAAAACGTATTTGAAAGAAACACATGGTATTCAGATGGATCGAAGACCAAACATGGAACGGGAGCTGAAATATACCGAGCGGATAGAAATTTAAACTACAGTTATCCGCTAGGACTATACACATCCGTCTTTCAGGCGAAAGTGTATGCTATTTTGCAGAGTGCAATGCTTATTAAATTGAAATCTCAAAGAAATGAGCGGATCAATATTTGAACAGACAGCAAGATCACACTAGGGGCTCTGACAAACCCGAAGGAGACATCAAAACTGGTCTGGGAATGACCTGAAGAACCAAATGAATTTGCAAACAGGAACAAATCAACTTTGTACTTGGTGCCAGGACAGGTAATGATAAAGCTGATGAATGCGCTAGACACGGATCATCAACTTCATATATAGGTCCTGAACCAGCTCTGGGGGTACCAAAATCATTGGTACGAAACCAGATTAGGACATGGACCAATAAGAAGCACACAAAAGTACTGGACAAATATACCTGGCAACAAAGACAGTAGAACGTTCATTAGGAAACCGTCCAAGAAAAGAACCGGAGAACTACATCAATAAAGTAGGAATCGGCTCAGAATAATTACAGGGATACTAACCGGTCATTGTCCGCTTAGAGAATACCTGAATGAAATGGGGCTGTGCAACGGAGACATCAGCTGAAGATTATGCCACGAAGGGATAGAAACAGCTCTACACATCTTTTGCGAATGTGTGGCACTGAATCACAGGAGGTAGGCAATATATGGATGTAAAAAATTACATCCACAAGAATATGACGAACATCCAACACGGAACCTGTACAAACTAGTGCAGGGAACGAGACTGATAGAATGGGTGTCATGAGAAGATGAGAGAATAAACGCAATAAGCCCAAGAGGCTGCAGTGTTTTCTAGAGACTTGGACTAAATGGACAAGTCAGACAGCTCCCAAAGAACCAAAAAAAAGCATCACTTGATAAGCAACAATAAACCCTTGTGTGTTGCGGAAGAGGGTCGAATAAAACCACTCACTTTAGACCTAGCAATCTGCAATACATATCTTAATGAATATCACCAAAGTGAAACATATAGAAGTACAGTTTCATTTTAAAAAGGTCAAACAATGCTTATTTGTTTAACAAAGGTTGAACAATGCTTATTTGTCACATTTTCAATTTCCTTCACAAGAAATTCCACGTTTTCCATATTTCTCTCCACCATTTTCACTTTCATTTGATTTTGTATTTTTTATTCTTTCATTTCTTTCATTTTTATAAGTTTTCTCATATCGAACTATATTGTTTACTGGAAAAAATTATGTACGGATTCTGACCCGTCAAATGTCAAAGAGTTCATTAATTATAAAGGCCATATAGGCAACACATGTTTGAACAAAGTTCCGGCGCCATCAAGATTCAACCGATACATCAAAGTGGAGAAACGTCCATTTCCTATTTGCTAATTATTCATATTACCCTCTAACATGGAAGTGCCTCATGAAATTAATAGAAGCAAGTGTTCCTGATAGGCCTAGATGGATACTTCAGCTTTCTCCCCCTTGAGTTGGCATTGACTCTGACGGAAAGTTTCGTCGGAGGAAAATGTGTAAGGCACAAGATTTTCCAGGACCGAACTGAAGCGATATTATTTGAAAAAAATGTTGAATTCTGTTCTGTAAGAATATTAACAAGAGCACGTTGACTTGAGAATTTTGTAGTTTTTGATACCTCTTGAGGCCCAGAGATCTATGTCCAAATCATGAGGTTTATTTGTAGGACTCTGACTTCTATATCGCTATAGCTTCTTGATGCGCCTGAGGAAGCTATTGCGAAATACGTGTTTTATAAGCTGTCCAGTTGTTGGTATGTTGGGAAGTTGATTGGAATGGAATTCCCCAGTACAGAAAAACGTTTTATTCCCCACAAAAATAGAAAAAGTTGTCGGAACGGATAAATTGGAGTGCCGTGAAACAAATTAAATGTACTTCTTGTTTGTTTTATGGAAATTCATGTTTACTGAGGATACACTAAAAAAACACACTTTTGTCTATTTTCCACGATATTTCATATATTCAATTTCCACAAGACCAGAACACAAATATGTTATTATCAATTGTGCCGGTAGAATCTCCGAGAATATTTAAAAATTATCTCTCAAAATTCAATCTACACACAACCTTCACATCCAACGGAAATTTAGGAAACGGATTATTCAATGCCAAACCTGAATTAGACAAAGGGAAGAGATCTTTGTTTGCACAATATTCAAGAATATACCGAAATATTCTGGAATGCTGTGGAGCAGTGGAATACTCAATTGCAAACTCATTTAAAAAACGTTTGGTTTTATAGGACATGCATTGTTGCATTTTATAAATTCATCTTTGAGCACTGGCAGATTCCCGAAGGAGCTCAAGACTAGTGTCCTTGTGCCAATTCAGAAAGTCCCCAACACAAATAAATCCATCCTGTATAGCGTTACTTATTTTCAAATTGATTACTTCCTTCCTTTCTTTGGAAGATTCTCTCGTCCATTTTTTTTTGTATCAGATGGAGTAGTAGAAAGCCAAAAACTTTCTTTCCCAAAAGCTATAGCTTCTTGATGCGCCTGAGGAAGCTATTGCGAAATACGTGTTTTATAAGCTGTCCAGTTGTTGGGATGTTGATTTGAATGGAATTCCCCAATACAGAAAAACGTTTTATACCCCACAAAAACAGAAGAAGTCGTTGGAACGGATGAATTGGGGTGCGATGGAACAAATTAAATGTACTTCTTTGATTGACGACTTGTTTATTTTATGGAAATTCATGTTTACTGAGGATACACTACAAAAACACACTTTTGCCTATTTTCCACGATATTTTATATACTCAATTTCCACAAGACCAGAACACAAATATGTTATTATCAATTATGCATGTAGAATCTCCGAGAATATTTAAAAATTATCTCTCAAAATTCAATCTACAAACAACCCTCACATCCAACGGAAATTTAGGAAACGGATTATTCAATCCCAAACCTAAATTAGACAAAGGAAAGAGATCTTTGTTTGCACAATATTCAAGAATATACCGAAATACTCTGGAATGCTGTGGAGCAGTGAAATACTCAATTGCAAACCCATTTAAAAAACGTTTGGTTTCATAGGACATGCATTGTTGCATTTTATAAATTCATCTTTGAGCACTGGCAGATTCCCGAAGGAGCTCAAGACTAGTGTCCTTGTGCCAATTCAGAAAGTCCCCAACACAAATAAATCCTGGAAATTTAGACCAATCAACACTTTGTCTTGTATTGAAAAAATATTAGAACTCGCGGTTTATAATCAACTCATTGAATATCTAGAAAATAATGATATTCACTAAAATATCAGTCAGGTTTCAGAAAACACCATTCATGTGAGTCTGCATTACAAGTCACAATATCAAAATGGAAAGAATCAATAGATAAGGGACATTATAATATAGCCGTATTTTTAGATCTTGAAAGAGCTTTTGAGACAATTGATCGCCACATATTATCAAATAAACTGGTAATTGGTATCAGGGAAACTGTTTTGTTATGGATTATTTATTACAACGCAAACAGGTAACCAAAATGAAGGATTCAGTGCCATCATCTCGCGATGTCATTTTCGGGGTACCCCAGGGGATTGTTTTGGGACCTATATTATTTTTAATCCACCTGAAGGATATAGATATCATCCATGGTTGTGATTTCATGAACCTTTTTGCAGACGATACTTTGTTAATAATTTCAATATATAATATAGAAACAGTAGCTGATCAAATGAATAATGAACTAAGAATGTTTTCAAGTACATGAATAGCAATAAACTAAAACTGAACACCTCCAAAACAAAATATATGATTTTATCAACTGGTTATAAGCTATCACTCATCAACAATCTCAACATAAGATTACAAATTGCAGGTGATGTAATAGAGTTCGTAAGTGAATTCAAATACTTAGGTTTCATGGTGGATAATCGTTGAAACCATTTTGGAATCATTGAAAAATGAGTTTCCATTATTTTTTTTCTTCTATCATATCACCATTTTCGTTATTTATGTCATTCATTTATATATTTTCAGAATAATGTATGTATATTAGAATGTACAAAAAAAATCAATAAATATTATTATATTATTAATCCTAAGGATTGAGTTGAGAATGGGAAAAAATACCAGCGTGGTTCAAACAGAAATGTCTGGTATCTCAATTGCCACAAAAGAAATAACCAGGAAAGGAATTTCTGGCAAAAACATAACAATCTGTACTGATAGCAGACAAGCCCTATTAGCCTTGAACAGATAACGTGTTACCTCAGGACTAGTACTAGAGTGCACCAAGATTTAGCCAAAGCCTCGATAGATAATAACATTATCCTGAGGTGGATTAAAGAGCACAACAGGAGTGAAGGTAATTGCATTGCCGACTCTTTAGCCAAGGAAGCGGCTGGACTAAGAATTTTAGGACCCAGTGGCACCCACGGCCTGATGACTTCGACAATTGCGGAACTAGTCAAACGTCACACCCATGCTCAATCCCTGGAGGGATGGAATGAAATTAAAGGATTCAATCTTGCCAGGATCACCCTGGGAAGCTGGCGCCGAAGAAATATCTGGCGATGACCAGGAAAAGTCTACGCTTGACGGTAGGATTTCTGACTGGCCACTGTCAACTAAGGAAATACCTCCACAATATAGGGCTAGTGATAAACACCTCTATGCAGGATGTGTGAGAAGGAAGATGAAACTCTCAGGCATATCCTATGCGAATGTCCGAGATCATCGTCAATAAGAGCGTGTGTGTTCGGCGAGTCTTGTCCCACACCTGCCGATATAAAGGAGATATCTCCCAGAGACCTGTCCACCTTCCTGGAAAAGACAAGAAGGACAACTACTTGGGAGAATGTACAATGGGTCACATGTGGCCTAAGTGCTGTAGGGCTACACTCACTCTCTCTACTCTACAGATGCAGATACAAATAACCCGAAGGCGCAGATTTGTTTCCAAAATTATCAAGAATATACCGTGAGATTCTGAAATGATGTGGAATGTTCTGGAGCATTGAAAACCATTCAATGATTTTCCATTCATATGAGTATAAAAACCAAAAATCCGGCTATCTTCAATAGGTTTGTATTATTCCTTTCACATATTCTCACATCAACTCCCTGAGTGGAGCCAGTTACTCCATCTAATGGTTACTAATAATAATGACCTTGACAAAAATTCGCTCAGAAGGAAGAACGTTTTCTACACTGTAGAGTCTGGTAAACACCTATTGGAAAACAACCATTTCTCCGGATAATACCCCAGTGGATATTAAATTTATATTCTTTCTGCGAGTAGTCTCATGAATGATATGGAGTAGATCACGAACAACCGATTTTGGGTGATCTAATGTCTGTCTTTAGGAGATCTACTCGCAGCAAAACGTCTTCAAAATAGCGGCGCTTTCCCTTCCACCACGCGCGATGCGTCATAGTCCTCAGTCCTTACAGTCCGAATTCTTTGATCCTTCAGCCATTCACTGCTGTAATTGAAATTTGGATAAATATAGTGGATATGTAGCTAAAAGACCAAACTGCTTCTTCTGATTCTGTTGTCATTCGAGTTTTTGAAATAATTTCCACTATGAAAAGAATTTCAAAGACGTGTTTATGTCGGAATATTGCCACTTCTCCCTTTTCGCATATGGGAAACTGTCTCTACATCATTCTCAAATGAATATGAGGCAATAAATCATAAAAAAAATCACCTTCTACCATGCTCTTCAGTGAACAAATACTATTTTCAAGCAACTATATAACACTCTCTCAATCAAAGAGGATTCAGAGTTCATTTTATTCCACTAATATTGAGACCAAACACTAGTCATATGCATATGAGCCAGTCCGTCCCATATCGTTTGAGAGATTTCAGAGTATAATTAGTTTATTTAGATACATTAAGACAGCCCTTTCATTTCTCACTGAATGAAACTCATTCACATGTTTCTCTTTTGAATAATGGATCTCCAAGTGCGAAGGAAATGAAACGAAGTCGTTTGTATTGTAATAGGACTTTTACAATACTGTGGTCTGTTGAACATTCCTAGCAGTGACTCAATGTACTCGTATTCTGTTTGGAACTACTTTTGGAATTCGTTCTCATTATGTATTCATAAACTTATCAAACACTTTTCAGAATAACTTTCATATTCAGTTCCTCATAACTTCATTTGCTTCTTGACAACAATAAATAGAATATGAATCCCAAATACACCAATATCGTACTATTTCCATTGACGGAAAAAACTTCATCAAAAAATAAAGATGTTTTTCATCCAGTGGAATATATATCTGTGGTTTGTTGCGAGAAGTTCTTTTGTCAGTGCAGGGTGTAACGAAAGTACGTTAAAATTATCAAGTAACGTATTTCTGAGACAATATAAAATTCGTCTATATGATCTTGTCCAGAAATGCTTTTTTTTCTGAGACACATAATGTTGGAATTGAATATGTTTGTTCTTTTTTCAAAAATAACTTTTGCAAAAAGTAAGATCAACACAAAATACCCGTGTTTTTTTGACGCGGGAAATCATAAATTCGTATTGATATTCATGTAATATCTAGAGGGCGCTGCGTACACTATTATTATCTATTTCAAATTGCCCTAACTTTTTTGACAGTAAACTTTTGGTACTTTCCATGAAAAAACTCAATTCTCACACCTTTCCCAAGTAAAAAAGGTACACTCCGTCAACAACGCTGGAGATGATAGTTTTCGAGATACCTATTTATTATTTCATAAATTCCAGAAAAACTTCATAGCCATACAGTGAAAAAGGTGAACAACATACCGAACAAAACTCTGTCTTCTGATAACGAATTTGAAGTAAAAACTGGTGAAAATCCCAGTAGGTATTCCCCACATAAAAACAATGTAAATAAATACAAACCTATACTTGGTAGCAATAAATCCGCAAATTTTAAAACAATTCCAAAATTGGGACATTTGCACGTTTCTCGTATTGGTGCTGATGTAAAGTCTGAAGATTTACTCACAAAGTAACTTTTCCTTTAGACAAGGTCCAGGAAGTATACGAACCAACCATCTGGCCAGAGGGATCCGTAATCAGGAGGTTTAAGTTTAGAGAAAATTTTCATCCATCCAAACAAACTGCAACTACAACTTAGTTCCAGTTATATCAAATGATACACAAGGAGTTCTCAGTTGTCAGGATTTTTCGAAGCAAAACATTGTTGGTTTTTGTCATAAGATTTTTGCAATTTTATTCATTTGTATCTCGATAACGAATGAGTTTTCGATAAACATTTTGGAAAGAAAAGTTGTTTATTTTGACGAGCTCATACTCAATTTCTGTAATGTTCTCAGCAACTCCACTCAATGCCCTAAGAGCTAAGCAATATACATCTATGAAGAAAATTGTAGATATTTCGAAAACAATCATCTTCAACGTTGTTGAGGAGTTGTACTTTTTTTACTCGAAAAATGAGGATTATATTTTTTCATAAAAAATACCAAAAATTCACTTTCAGAAAAGATAGGGTCTTTTGAAATAAATAATAACAGCATACACAGCGCCCTCTAGATCTAACATAAACATTGATACGAAATCACGGTTCATCACACCAAAAAAACCTGGCTACCAAATACCGTGTAGATAACTGATTTTTTGCAAAAGTTATTTCTAAAAAACGAACAAAAATTTCAGAATCCACACCCTGTATCTTCAAGATGAAGCATTTTTGGACGGATGTTTATGATGACTTTTTTCCCTAAATTGGTCTCGGGAATACGTCACTTGAATATTTCGTCGTATTTATGTTACATCCTGTATTTTGCGTTTTGAGATAAATACTAATAGAAATGTAAAATTTCATGAGGGCAAAATATCGAAGCCCATCCGACAGTTCGGGAAACCTTCATTTTTATCGTGTTTTGAAAACAAAAAAACACCTGGTATCGAACCTACTAACATAAGAGGGACAAATTTTCCACCTATCTTCGGTGTTCCAGACTATCAAGGCTGCAAGTGTGTACAGTTTTCTGGTTACGAGCAGGGTTCCAAGCTTTTGAAAAGCAGTCTGCAATTCCTGCAACATGATTGTGCCAAGACATATTGGTGTCCATTCCGACCCCCTAACAAACTTATCAAAGCAGAAAGTGGAATTGGCTGACTTGACATTATTATATCCGGTTCGCAAACATTGATCTTTTTGGGAGAAACCCATGCCTGGCTTCTTGTGGTATTGAATTGAACCTTGTTACTTTCTCCCCAATCAAAAATCACCTCTAGATCCTTATTAAGATATGCAACCTCCTGCTGCTGGTGAGGATGTGCATCCACCGCCGATGTCGTGGAATCTAAAAGGAATGATGTCCAGGAATTGAAACCATCAACAATGCAGGGTCAGGCGCCGAATTAGAACCCATTAATAATATAGTACCAAGCACCAAAAAGGTGAAAGGCATAGGAAGAAACAAAATTGCAGTGAAAGAAAAAAACAGAGAGAGGAAAAGAAGTTCTGAGGCATGGTCTAGAAATGTGCGTCAAGAAACCAGACCCCAAGAAAATCTTCACCTAACAATATCCAACAAACTTGTTTCGGGTAAAATTTCAAAACCAGCTTCTTCACCATCCAAGTTGTCGTCTTCAGTAAATGAAGAAAACGAATTGCATCTTGGTTGGTGTTGAACAGAGTATTCTAGCTCTTGTATTTGAGAAAAGTGTTCGTTTTTGATTTGTTCCACGTCGTATGTTTAAGTTTTTTTTCTTGAAGAATGATTGTTGAGGAAACAAGGTTCTACTGAGGAACTGCAAAAAATAGCCACGTACCTATCAATATTTTCGATATAGATTCTATCGTATCCACCAAGGTGAAAGAAGCTTGAAAAATACTTAAATTTCAAACCTTTCTCAACATCTCTGGCCTAATTTTTCATTTCTATGATAATTCAATCTACAGACTCAAGCAGAATAATTCAGGTGAAAAATTAGAGAGCATTCAAATCAAGAGCCATTTCCACATTATGGTCAACCGTGAGTAAGGAACTTTTTTGAGTGTTCTGAGGAAAACATGTCAAATATTTCAGCTGCCGACAATAAAAATTTAATCGTTATGATGAACACAGACCTCTATGAGCTGAAAATTGAAGATATTCTCCAGAAGGTCCAATACCTGAACTTTATGTGGGACCACACTGAATGGAAAATCTACTGTCACTCACATTTTATCATCTTCCAGATAGAATATTATATCTGAACCACACGACAACGAGCTTTTTCACGTATGTGAATTACTAATGATTTACAACTGAAATATTCATCTCTGCTACGTCTTGAAAATTTTATGAAATCATCAAATCCGTAGTAATGAAACTTCGTGAAACTTTAACCCCCCTCTCAATAAAAATATTGATCCATTCTAAAAGCAATTGAGAAGAATGAAAGAGGAACAGAGTTTAGGAATTTTTGAAAATGTACCTAATACATGTCATGTGTTCAGGTGTCTATGTATTAATTACTACAGAATTCGTTCCTACAGAAGGAACTCCAGAAAAATTCGTATCCTTGAGAATTGAGGAGTTGACAAATTTATAGTATTGAGAAAAATATAGAGCATTACATCATTCTAGTATTCAATTACTCTTAGAACTTTATCGGAGGTTCTGTAGATGATGATCTGAATCAGGATTCAAGTTGCGGGAGGTTTCGATAAGCAGGGCATCTCAACTCATTAGGATGTATACACAACTTTTCTTCCCACAGCTTTTACTGCTAGGAAACTAGTGCTGCTTTGAATTACTGAAGGTCCCATCTCTGATGTTATCCATATCAACCAAGATGCTAAACTCGCATTAGTCATGATGTGCTGTTTTTGTTTCTGTTATGCATTATCTGCAGCTGAGGTCTTAGTATCCAGCCCTTCAATCATTCTGAGCACAGCTGTTCCAAAGTACTACTTCAGTTTCTTTCTGAGATAATACTATTCTGGAGCTTTGCCTTTTTTTCTTAGGAATATATTTTAGTGATTCTCATGTATTTTGACTCTGATTGTATAACAATAACTTTGGTACCCACACAGTTAGTTCAAAGCCCATATATGAATGTTTTATTACCGTGTTTTGGGACATCTTGCTTTCATTCGCCAATACTTTCAGTTCTTTACTGCATCCTCAGAACAATTGATATCACATTCGGATTTCATTTCTATTCTATTCTTATAAATGTTTTTCGGTTGAATCTGATTTGATAGCCATTATAACTGCTATTATGACTAGTTATTCCTGGTCCAGATGACGTGGTCTACCAACGATGAACAGTTTTTCATCATCTCTCATCAATTCCCATCATATTCTCAACGTCAATCAATATGAAAACCGATGAAATTAGGGATTGTAGTGAAACGCTCCGCCGATTTCATATCTCAATCCGGATATTCGGCTCTTTGGTAAAAATGTCACGCATTCTGTTCTGCACGGCAAACATGAATCGCAATTTCATTTCGGAGAACGGTTTTGTGCAGAGCCCAAAATTTGGTTAGTGTTAATTAAGGCTGCGGCAAGGTGTCCAACGGCTATGTGGTGGTTTGTACGCTTGTCGTTAACGGAAATATACATGTGGCCTTGTACGAAATGCCGAACCAATGATAGCGTTCGTTTAAATCTATTCATTAATTGCACCAAAAGGAATGGAGAGAATTCAAACACAGTGTTCAACTTGTAAACAATGTGAACGCCTACCGCTAACAGTAAGAGCTAGTTTTCTCTCTACATCTACAGCGCATCTACAGCGTCTTTCATCAGGCGCTTCCTGTCTTCAAATTTGAATAAAGCAAAGTGTGTATGGGATATCGTCGAAATTATTAATTGTTGCATTAATCAGGCTGAACTTGACCGATGTTATGGGTTATCGTGGCTTTGCGAACCTCTTTGAGAACCGCTACAAAAAAGCCTAACGGGGCAAATCGTACGATCTCACGTAGCGCTGCCCTGTTGAAGCCACATGTCGTTGGTATCCAGATCATTCAATTCAGGCCAGAAAAAGTTAGCAATCATCGACCTGTAATAATGTTGGTTGGGGCAATCGAGCGCGTCCCCAGGTGGCGGATAGGGGAACAGCCAGGGGACTAGAGGCCCTGTCCGGGAAGTCAATGTGGCCTTAAAGACAGGGTCGCCGGACTCTTGGTCAGTGGAAGAAGTAACTAGGGTGACCGAAACTAAAACTCCTCAAAAGCCTTTGCGAAACATGTCACCGTGGATCAGCCTACCCAAGCTAAGGTGTAAGGAATTGTGCCGACATCTGAATGGCCGTAGGGTAATATGCGGTCACTAACGATCTCCTTGTGAAATCTCCTTGTGTAATCAGCCTACCTCTGTTAAAGAGGGGCTCTGCCAGATGTGACCAACTCTTCCCTTGCCACTCGTGGGAACACACATGGATAAAACAAACACAAGAACACAAACAACAAAAACTTTCTTTAAATAAAAAAAAAAAAAACCAATCTCGAGGCTGGACGGAAGTGCTCACCTCAATCTGAGGAGGTGGCTGCCTCATTCCAATCTACCGCTTGGAATGAGGCAGGACATAGCAGATCACATAGCAGCCTAGCTCTGGTAAAGCGGGGCTCTACCAGAGTTGACCAACTCTTTCCTTGATACTCGTGGAAACACATATGAATGAAACAAACACAAAAACAGAAACAACAAAAACCAATCCCGAAGCTGGACAGAAGTGCTCACCTCAATCTGAGGCGGTGGCTGGGGATGAACAGAAATGTCCACCCCAATCTACCGCTTGGAATGAGGCTGAACATAGCAGATCACCTCGTGATGTAATACGAAGGCCAAGACGTAAGCGCATTTGCGGCACTGAGGCCACAAGGAGAAAGAGAGCGAAAGAGGCAGGACTAGCAACAACTCTAAGTGCACCTTTCTCCTCCCCCATTCCACCTCCAACAGCAAGGGCACTTTCTGCGGCGGGTGCTAAGAGCTTCACCTGGAATAAAGGCAAGGAACCGGGTACCCCTGCAGAAATTGCACACACAGTCACTGTGCTGAACAGTCACTACACTGCGACCTTTGCAGGTCACTACACAGTCACTACACTGCGACCTGCAAAGGTCGCAGTGTAGTGACTGTTCAGCACAGAAGCCCTGCAGGAAAGCTCCCTCCTTGGATGGAATCCCGAGAAGGTTGAATAAACTGCGCAATCACAGTAATGTCGCTGCACCATCCAAAACATTCGCGAAGGCCACCGTGAGACATCTCAAGGTTGCCAAAGAGAGTGTGTGTTCGGTGAGTCTTGGCCTACAACTGCCAATATAAAGGAGATGTCTTCTAGTGACCTGGAAAGGGCACGATGGATGATGACCTAGGAGGGCAACTCCTCGGGAGGATGTACAATGGGTCACATGTGGCCTAAGTGCTATGGTTCTACACTCACCCTACCTACAATACAGATACAGATACAGATCGACCTATAGCGCTCGTCGTTGACAGTGATAGCCTGGCCAACGCTTTTCTCAAAGAAATATGAACCAATGACGCCGCCTTGACACAAAAAAGTGACTTTTTCGAGATGCATTGGACGTTCTGGGATCTCATGTGGATTGATATCGTCACAAATTCAACAATTTTCTTTGTTCACTTATCCATTCATCAAGATAGGGCCTCATCGCTGTAAATGATTTTTCGATGGAAACTAGGATCAGTTGCCAACTGCTCCAGAGCCCATTCAGCGAATACACATGTCAATGGTCGTTTACTTCCAGTTCCAGGTCAGTTGAATTTTATATGGGTGGAGGCCCAAGATGGGATGGAAAATTCTCCAAGTTGTGGTCTGTGAAAAACCGAGTTCTTGTGAGAGACTGCCTGCACACTCTCATAAATAGCAGCGATGTCTTTGGCAGATCTTGCGTTTTGTCGACGTACGAGTGTTATAGCGACCCTAAAATGGGTGAAGTACGTTACCCTAACAGAACACTGTATTTGATTAAACAATTATATCATTTGCACATATTGTTGGATGCTATATTTGTTCCCGATAATTTGGCAAAACAAACTGAATTAATGACAACTGATTTGACAGATGTAGCTGCAACAAGATGATCGTTATCAATAGACAAGTCTCCGTTGGAAGATCCTATATATTAATCTCGTCAAAATGGTGTCGATAACTGGTCAGAGATGGAAGAATTTTCAAACTTCGTGTTCATTTCTGATCCCTACGTTGGGGTGCTCCATTTCAAATTGAAGTTCTTGTTGTCTCTAAGATATTAGCGCCATCACGATTTCAGTGACCAGAGGGTTAACCGTAATTTCCAGCATATTCAAATACAGTTCCCCTGTTGAATTTTGATCAATAAATAGAGGTCCTACAAAATGGTTTCCCAATATTCCTGCTCAAACATTATTTTTTTCTGGATATTTGGTATGTGTTTCCCAGAAAACGTGAGGGTTGGTGTCACTCCAATAACAGCAATTTTGTCTGTGAACATTGCCGTTTGAAAAAAATGTACATTCGTCACTGAAACAAAAATTCTGGAGATAGGTAGGATGCTTGCAGTGGTTTCCGTCATGATTTCGCAGAATTCTGTTCTTCGATTAGGGTCATCTTCAGTTAAAAGGTATACCATTTTAATTCTATAATTCTATTCCTCTTCAAAAGTCTCCACGTGTTAGGAATCACACGTAAAAAGGTAAGACCTCGTTAGTCCTTAGCTCGCACAAGTTTCTCAACTCCTGAGAGTTGTCGTTCGTATGGGGGCGGCAGCTGATTAACGGAAAAACAGATTTTAAACAGATGAACAGAATAGAAGGTTACACCTCACAAACATTTGCGACGGAATAAGTAGACTGTTCAGGATTTACAAATGCAATGTTCATCTTATGAACATCTCAACAAATCATGCTCGTGAACTGTAACATGAGGTTTGAACTATCTTTAATCCTATACATTTATACTATATCGGAGGAATATGACTTGTCCCATATATATAATGTAGTACAAATGTATGATAAATATATATACCTGTTCGCATTTGTATTTGACATTGTTATATTATTTGAAACTCTTCAAAAACCACCCCAAGCTATGATTCCGTAGGTCATAATATTGGAAAATAATGCATGATTGAACATCAATAGTGTTTTTACTTCAAATATATTCCTCAGAAGTCTGAAATTATAAAGACATTTTCGTAATTTTTTGATTTATATTCACAAAGTGAATATCAATTATGTTTAGTACTCATATCACTATAAAACAATACATTGGTAATCGCAAGATTACCTCAGGGGTAACGCGTGTATATAATGCATATATTTTTCCTACAACCCGAGGTCAAATCCCACTGCTGGAATTTTATATTGGTAATTTTTCTCGGAGGGTAGTGATGAAAAGAAATGATATAACAATTTAAATTTATGTGAACGGGTTCTTATACAAAAGCATTTGAAACTCTTTCATTCAGAATTTCAGCAGCTACTCGATGATGACAAAGACGCAGATTTGGGTAGAATGTATAGCCTTGTCGCGATGATTCCTGACGGTTTGGGGGAGTTGAGGACACTTCTTGAACAACACATAGCGGGGAGAGTGCATATAATGATCCAAAAATATATGTCAACACAATTCTAGAAGTCCACAAAAAATACAATGCTTTAGTGTTGGTAGCTTTTAGCAATGATAGTGGATTTGTAGCAGCACTCGATAAGGCATGTGGCCGATTTAGCAAGACCCCTGAGCTGCTTGCAAAATACTGTGATCTTTTACTGAAAAAATCAAATAAAAAGGCGAAAGAGGCAGAGCTCGAAGATACGTTGAATCAAGTGATGGTTGTATTTAAATATATAGAAGACAGAGATGTTTTTCAAAAATTCTATAGCAGAATGCTGGCCAAACGACTGGTTCAACACATGTCAGTTAGTGATGATGCAGAAGCCTCTATGATCTCAAAGCTTAAACAGGCTTGCAGATTTGAGTATACATCAAAGCTGCAAAGGATGTTTCAGGATATTGATTTGAATGAACAATTTAGGAATCATTTAGTTAGAATCAACGAATCATCAGGTATAGATTTCAGTATTCAAGTATTATCTTCAGGTTCTTGGCCTTTTCAACAGTCTTTCAAGTTTGGTTTGCCTTCCGAACTGGAGCGAAGTGTTCATAGCTTTACAAACTTTTACTCGGGTCAACATTCAGGTAGGAAACTGAATTGGCTTTATAATATGTCCAAGGGGGAACTGAACACAAATTGTTTCAAGAATAGGTATACTCTGCAAGCTAGCACATTTCGAATGGCCATACTACTCCAATATAATTTATCTGATAGTTGAACAGTGGCCCAACTTGAAGACAATACCCAGATCAAAGCCGATTTTCTTGTTCAAGTTTTGCAAATTCTGTTGAAAGCCAAGCTTTTTCATGTGAGGATGACGACAATGACCTCAGTCCAAACTCGATTATAAATCTTCATTTAGGATATAGAAATAAAAAACTTCGCGTCAACATTAATATTCCAATGAAGACGGAGCTCAAAATGGAACAAGAAACCACTCACAAACACATAGAAGAAGATATAAAGTTATTAATACAAGCCGCAATAGTTCGAATTATGAAGATGAGGAAATTCTCAAGCATCAGCAACTGGTTGCTGAAGTATTCAATCAACTCTCTTCTAGGTTTAAGCCAAGAGTCCACATTATTGAGAAATGTATAGATATTCTAATTGAAAAAGAATATTTAGAAAGGACCGACACTTACAGTTATCTGGCATGATTCAAAAGTGTGGCGTTATAAAAATAATTTATTTTTGACTACCAGTTGTCATTTTTTTTAATGAATTCTCTGAAAGAATACTCGTTTGACTAGATATTTGATATGTTACATTGAGCAACTGAACTCTCACATGAAATGATTTGCGTCCAATAAATGGATATATCTATAAACATTTCCTGATGCTGGAAACTGATTCCTCGCTTTTATGAAAATGGAGTTTCAGAGCAATGAAAAATTGCAAATTACAGCCCGTGATTGATATTGAAGTGCTAGCACGAAAATTTACATGGAAATAACCTGTATAAATCCGTGTATACGAAATATAATATCCATTGAAGAGGATTAATATCTGCAGGATCATATTTTACACAGCGTTCAGAGGTCTATTATAGTAAATAAAGAATATATTGAAAATTGATATATGAAAGTTCACAAAAATATAGTCGAATGAGTTTAGAGGGTGTACACAATTACGAAGTATATTTGAGAGGAAACCAAATTGTATAGCACGTTGTGCCTTTTGAAAAATTATTCAATATCATGATGGTAAAAAAAGAATGAGAGATTAATAACAAAACAGTAATTGGTTGTGATATGAATGTTTTTCAAAGCTGTTCAACAATGTTTCAACTAATGAAGAACTATGCAATGGACTACCTACGTGAAAACTACATGTTTTATATTTCCAACAATTTATTTTTGGTAGTTTTTCAAATTGGAGTTGAAACGATGGTAGTGACGTCATTTACATTTCATATAAACGTAGCAACACCGTGAAACTCATTCATATTGCATGATTTGATTTTTTGTTGTTCCGGTATTCCTGTTGTTTGGACTGTGCGTGGGATATCACGAAACAAATACTCTACACCAGAAACTTTATTGTAGAGATATTCACCAAAATCATTCACATTCTGAACCGATGTTTGAAAGGGACGATAAATCTCTGTGACGTCACAGGCAATTTTGATACTTCTATTTCTACCCGAAATGAGAAAATTTGCGTGTTATTTTCTGATGAATGAAACGTTTTCTTATATAACCAACCAATATAACCAATGATTATCGGAAGGAATAAGGAGAATTGGGTCAGAGTATAACATCAGAACCTGCCTCAGATCTGGGAACACTATCCGTAGCAACCTCACGTAAACCAGACCACCAAACGCGGACTGCGATTCCAAGAATTGCATTTACCGAATACCCTGTGAGTCAGTGAGTGAAGAAGGTGTAGAAGCAGAAATCTATGTAACTAAACCAAAGACAAAAGTCTCACTAAGTTTAGGTAAAACGGCAGCAATACGTCACTGCGCAGAAGGGTTACTAAGGCAAGAGTTTGAGGGAAAGACTATTGCAATATACTCTGATAGCCATGCAGCTATAAAAGCAATTAGCTCCATGCAGGTCAATTCCAAACTGGTCTGGAACTGCCTAGAAAAGCTACAAGAACTAGGTAGTCTGTCATTGGCCTGGATACCAGGCCACACAGGATACAAACAAGGGCAACAAAGAGGCTGATTCACTAGCACGAGAAGGAGCACGATGCTTCCCCATTGGCCCGGAACTGTTTTGTGGTACAGCAAAAGCGCTGCGAAAAACTTGTAACAGCNTCCGTGAAAATCTCCTTTGTTATCTCAACACCAGGAGTGTACTCGAGACTGCCGCATTGTCCTAATGCCAAAAGGGTGTTAAAAGACCCCAATCTGACACTTGAAATACACCACCGGACACGGTCTCAGGAATTGTGTCGCCTAATTCTTTCTTTGTGGCTGTGAGTACTTCTCTCTTTGGATTTCTTTGAAGTTGGATGGTCCCGTTTAATGAAATTGACAGGTCCTTCCAGTTTTGGTCAAGATGTTTTTGAGTATGTCATTATTCGTTCTTTGTCGCGCTAAATAATTATTGTTGATGAAAGGGTACACACAAAACGAAAGGGATTTGGTGAAATTGAAGTTCTCAGCTTTTATTCTTTGCGACATTTTTGGCAAGCTGATATTTGAGCACCATATTTTTCATCATTCACATTCTGACTTGATATTATGAACTGTATTAATGATGAGTATCCTTTATATCATGACCAGCGAGTCGTTAAATCAATCTCGCATTGTGAAACAGCTCAAAAATTACATTATAGAAAAAACTTCCACGATAAATTGGAATTCATTGAAAAAATTTCAGAAATATAGCATGTAAAGAATTTTCTAACTATATCAGTGCCAAAAAAAAACGAAAAATCATAGAATTAGGCGTTTTTAGATTCATTACCGATTTGTTGATCGTCCTTGTATGACTGCTTTCCAGGAGTACCTCAAGGTAGTGTACTTGGTTCCTCATTATTCATTCTGTATCTGAATGATATATAGTTATTTACAGACTGAGTGCTTCAACTCAATTGCAGATGATACCTTCTAGGCCTGTACTGGAATAAATTCAAAAAAAACTGTTTGCAGAATGAATAAGGTTTCAGAAAAAGAAGAAAAATATCTGAAAATCAATAAAATGAAACTCAACGTTGAAAAAACTAGAGCTATATAATCGCTACTGAATTCAAATATAATGAAATAAATACAAACAACATAAATATAAAAATTGAAGATGAACGTATACAAATAGTAACATCAGGGACAAATTTGGGATTTCAACTTGATAATTGCTTATCACTCGACAATCACTTCAAGTATATTGAAAAAAATATTGCAAAAAAATATATTTTTTCTCAAGAACGCCAATAACTTATTAACAGATACAAAAAGCATGGTATATAAATCAATAATTCAACCCCATTTTGACTACTGTGCCTCTATTCTATTCTATTTTAATTTGAACAGAATGCAACAAATACAAAAACTACAAAATCGGGGAATGAGAATAAATTCAAAATAGGTATACACCAATATCTATCATGCTATCTGCTCTACAATGGCTCTCAGTATCCAAAAGATTATNTTTAATAAAAAGTAGCCTATGTTACTTCTAATACCTCCAAGAACATTTGTATAAACCGTAACAAACAAATTTACAGTCGCATTTATAATATTAATAGGGATAGGGATTCATTGACTGGCCCTGGATTCCGAAGTATGAATCATGCGGCGCTCCACAATCGTTCTTTCGTGTTATTCAGTGTTCATGTGAAAGTAGTTATTTCAAAAAAGTGTTTCTTTCAATTCATATTTTCTTTAAGTGTACATTTCAAGCATTCTGAAAGCCTTCATGAAGGAAGGTGAAATCAGTAGGATGAATATAAATATTCACTTCTCTCATGCTGAGGAAAAACTAACCCATCACCTCATTTCCATTCATCGCAAGTCGACACGATTATTTTCCATTTAGAGATCCGAATGTCGTACGTGGGCACGAATTCCCTGACCGGCCGCTCCTCGCCAACGTGATTTCAATGAAAGTAATGGCTTATTGCCGTTCGCGCGAAAATCATTTATTGTTCATAATGAGGAAGTCGGCATAAAACAACGGGGTTCTACGGCAAAACTATTCGGGCCCATTAAATCAAGCGATGGTCAGATAGAAAGTTACGTATGAGCAAATGGCGATCGCTATCCGCCTCGCTTTTCAGGGACGTTATTTTCCCAGTGGTCAGTCATGTAATTGATTCTACCACATTTAACCATGTTCCCAGTAAGGGTGATTGCTTGGAACTGACTGTGTTCTTATGATATATGGTTTTCTGTTTCCACTGTTCTAGATAGCATGTACAAAGTGCGCCAAATTGGACACTGTCAAAGGGAAACTCCTGTTTTCAAACATGATAGATGAGAACTTATGGCTGTGTCTGTAGGTGAAACTTCATGACAAACTCAACAGTTCGGAGTAGACTCGTAAGAACGTTCCTTTATGAACAATAGTTCGTATAGTAACGACAGTTGGTTAACAGATGACGATAGTTTAGATTGTGGGGTGAAGTGATGAAGCCATTCCATTCATTGTCACATATTGACCTATTTCTATGCTACCTACCCTTGCTAAAATCATAGAAAAACTTGTTAAACAACGAATTATTATGTTTGTGAATGAGCATAATATTATTAGTAGCAGACAGTTTGGGTTTCAGAGTTTGAAAAACACGGAAGATACTATGTTCCATCTACTGGAAAACGTGTATCTCAATTTAAATAATCGTGAAACAGCAGCGGCCGATTTCTGCGATCTCTCAAAAGCTTTCGATTGCGTGGATCATGAAATTCTGCTGCAAAACTAGAAGTGTATGGCTTTAGAGATATACCTTTGATCAGATCATACCTGCTAGAAAGTAGTCAGAAAGTCAAACTCCCGGACAACATATTCCATCTCCAGACAGTTACTTGTGGTGTTCCACAAAAATCGGTTCTAGGTCCAATTCTCTTCTTGTTATACATTAACGACCTAACCCGCATTGATATTACCGCAGAAATAACCCGATTCGACACTACAATATTTTGGCATTGCAAGAATGAAAGGGAATTCAATGATTCGATCAGCTTAAATATTATGAAAATAAAAGACTGGTAAGATGCTAATCTCTTGTCATTCAATATCTCAAAAACTAGTATCATCACCCTCAAGTACTACTAGATATCTACCTGGGTACTCAATTTATAGGAAACAAAATGCCAGCAAAATTTCTGGGATTACAAATTGATAAAAACTTGGATTTTGAAGGTCACATAAATAACCTACGTGAATAAATTCCATCAGGATGCTCTGCAGTCAGAGTATCAGCAAATGAATCGGGCACTGATATAGCAATAAATGTGTACTTTGCTCTCATCGATTCCCATCCGAGATACGGTATCTGTTTTTGGGGAACGTGTTGCCAATACATGTTTGATAGGGTGTTTGTTCTTGTAAAATCTTGACCTTGCACTCCATACTCATATTGGAAATGTTATGTCTGATGCAAAAAAAATACAGGATGAAAATTTTCATTCCACCAAGACGAAATACCAGAAATAAGCTCAATATAGATTTACCGATTCCAATATCATCAAAAATAGAGAGAGAGAGAGAGATCTTTCATATATAATGGAAATTTTTTTTAAAACTTTTGCGAATTGAGATCAAAGGCATAATATGTACCACTGAATTTAGAAAGTCTGTAAAAAAGTTTCTGATTTCAAAGGCCTTTTATACTTTAGACGAATTCTATTCAGACAGAAATCTAAATCATATAAATGATTAATTTTAATTATTGTGTTTCAGTACCTGGTATTTGAACTACGTGACTTTTTTACCTTTTTGTTTGATGTTTACATTTAGCTCTGAACTGTCTAGTTGGAAATGTTAACGAAGTTATTTTCTATGCATTCACTTTTATATTTTTATGCTTTATATTTTTTATATTCTCATACTAACATTCATGTGTTGCATGGGAATATCCATTATTATTATCATTTATTTCAATATGTAGCATATATATATTATTACTTTCTGACTACTTTCTCACCCCAAAATGCTGAAATCACCAAATGTTCAAATATTACTTTCAATTTGTATAACTTATATTCTTTAAAATAATGTTAATAATCTTCTACAATATCTTTTGAGTTGTGTATCTTATATTTTATAGAATAATAACACTTTGTCAATAAATAAGGTACATTTTGATTAGATTTGATTTGATAAATTCGAGTTCTCATGGTTGAACAGCTCCAAACAATGCTCAGAATGATCAATTCTTTGTCGTTTCTGGTCGATTGTGAGCTCGCGCACTCAAAATGTTCTATCCCACAAACTAATGGTCCGATAGCTGTGAAATTTGAACTTGTGTCTGTTGAAGGGTAGGGCTAACTGAAAATCATATGAATTCAGTACTAGTAGCGTCATCTGTGTGTTAGCTCACAAACTTTTCAACAGAATTAATGAGAAACCAGTTCAACCAATTTCTCAATTCATAAATAGTTTATTCTACTTTTCTTCTGACATTTCACTTTTAATCGATGTATCTATGTGACAAATAAACATTTGTATTGTATTGTATCATATCATTTAGTCTTTCATTGCGATGTATTGCATTAGATGTCAAGTGCAACCCCTCTATTCAAATTGGGGTGAAACTAACCAGGTTCAATTCAATGCCACAGAAACCCAGGCATCGGTTAAATGTCTCCAAAACGAATATAATGAGGTCAGACCAGACTATTTCGCCTTCTGCTTCGATAAGTTTGTTGGGAGTTGAAATGGACCCCAATATATCTTGGCACAATCATGTCGCTGCAAAGGCTGCTTCTCAAAAGCTCAAAACACTATTTCGAACCAGAAAACTGTACACACCTCAGCAACTTTCAATACTTTATAACGCTCAGATCAGACGTTCTTGTCATGTATGTAGCTCTGCCCTCAAACATACACTGAAGTAGCTGGATTCCATTCAAAAAAGAGCCATCCGCCTGATTGGAGACGCGAACATCAGTCAGAATCTTGAATTTTTTTAGTTCTGACTTCCATTGTCTTATATTACATATTTGGATTGAGACCATGTGGTTCTGTGACTGACTGTCACTGAACCACAAAAATGTAATTTTTTGGCTATCAGCCTATTTTGTTTTATATAAGTCAAATATTTCAAATGTACCATGTACTCATTTTAATACTTCCCGTTGCCTGACAAGTAAGTAATCATAAACAATTTTCCAAATTTCATAACCTTAAAAAATTTTTGCAAACTTCAATTTTCACAAAACTTTCTTTTCAATGAGCCTTTTTCCTGAGAATAGTACAGCAAACGTGTCACGAGAGGCAGCACTAAAAGTAGGGACAAACAATAAACTATTCACATGTAAAACAGTGTTATTTACGTAATATTAATTTATTATTCAAAAATATGAATCTGATATGAAAAATTATTTTGTGCTAGTATAATGTTTTGCGAATTGTACGTCGGATAATCGATATCCGGAAAAAAACGTGTTTTTTATACCATTTATTAAACCTCATAATAATGAGGTTACATGTAAGAATTGAATATATGCTTCGATGAGAGTGGATTTAACAGTGCAAAAAATAAATAAATATCCATATGTATGCTCTGAACATGAAATGAATAGTAAATTTCCACTAATTAGAATGAGATATAACCTCAATCGTTTATTAAATTATATTCATTTATTATATTTAATTAAATTTATTTCATTACCATCTATATTTGATTCATATTTCACTCGGAAATAAGTTTGAAATTCATAATTATTTTAAATTTCTTTTATTACAGGTTGAATCTACCGCTACTCGTTCACTAGAATCTGTATACTAACCTGTCTATCAATTCACTTCTTTTCCAGTTACTTTCAAATTACGGCATGCAAGCCAACGTTTTGATGTTACAACATTGTTATCCTTCAAAGTTGCAAATTTCAGTTTTGCTCCAGGAACATTTTCTTCTGTTAACAACATTCTTTTTCAATTGTACTCTACCATATGTTTATATGAAGATAAGGCAGTGTTTGTCCCTACCGAACTACTAGCGCTGCTAGTGAGTGATTTTTCGTATTACTGGAAAAAGGTTCATCATTTCACTTACTTTCAGGTGAGCACTGATGATGACGAAAGTCGAAAGCGCTTTGCAATAATTTTATAATTATACACTTTCATACAAAAACCTTTTCGATTCATTCATTCAATAAGTGTATTCAGCTTCCCAAATCTACTTAAAAAAGAAGAATTGAAATTAAATTAAATTAAGCAAAAAAAAATCTGAAATGAAATAGAAGTAAAAATAGAACAGTTGGATGAAAAATTAAAAATGAAAATTAAGAGATTCCAAGTCAAGTTACTTCACGACGTTTCGAATGTTGGTATCCACAATCATCTTCGGGTGATGACTGGAATGATTCCTTTTTTTCTTTGAAAACCACGGGATGACTAATTTCTGAGAATTTTAATGTCATGTTTCTTCAATATAGTTCAATATACCTAGATTTCAATACCCTGAACAGTTCATAAGTAAATTTTGTATGTACTTTCCGACCTAACTGGTATGATTATTTCCAGGTGTTAGTGTCATGTCTGATACATCGCTCCGTACATAACTATAGATGAACCCAAAATTTGTTAAAACATCATCCAAGACGACTGCACATGACAAGATCATTAACGTACCTTTGAGTAGCCAGGGATCCGTTATAGATGGCTACAATGTCTGTACGAGCATCGAGTGTTATTTCACCCGACACCAGTATTATTCCACCTCCAAATGGGACCCTTGAAAATTAGAAACAAGTAATAGAATATTCATCCCTTATTCCGTATGATTAGGTTAGGTTGGATTAGGTCAAAAGTGAGTGGGTCTCTTCGACACTCCACCGAAACCCATAAGGGTTTATCGTGGCTCACACCTATTCACACTCTACCAAATAAACCCAGCCTCTCAACGAAGCCGATTAGTTTATATGGTAAGTGGTCTTTCAGGTCAGATGGTGAGAGAAACAGCAGCCCCAGCGGGGCTGCTGTCATTCATCCTCTCGGCACGGATACACACACCTTAGGACTAAGCCATCGTTGGAATGCCATTCAGTTAGAAGTTACCAGAACCATAAGTTATTCTGTCATTCTCGTATCCAGCGGGGCTACGTGGAAGCAGGCATCCGATGGCCGGTTTGCTCAACCCCCACATCCCAAGCCAATGCACTCGCCAAAACAGCATGCACAGTAGTTCAGGCAGTGAACAAGGTCACTCAACCCGCCCTCCTTTCGTATACTCTGGCATGACCATTGTCACCGACGAAAGTGGATTTAGACTCGTCAAGAGTACTTTTGCCAATGCTTTAGCTTCCAACGTCTGTATGTCCAAGCGAACTGCATTATTTTACTTCTATGCCGTTCTGGTACCTGGACTAATCGTCTAGATCTCAATACAGTGTATCATCAAATCAATCGGTATCCGGTTGATCAGACGATAATCTTTTCTCTGAGTAGGTAGGTATAATATATATTTCCGGCTTTTTTTCATATTGTCAAAAGGAAATGATGTTTTTAATTGTTTTTTATATTTATTTTGTCTCCCAATCCAAACTATGAACAAGTTATATCATTCTCTTTGGTTTTGCCTCTTGGAACCTGGCGCCCAACTACCAGAATTAGTCAAGTAAACTCATGGTTCATTTGATTAATAGTTGAAGAATCAGTAATAGCTATTAATCAGACCTGTGTTGAACTTACTCACAGCCTCCCGTATCAACCTGAGCAAAAGGTGTCGGCATCCCAAATTTTGAAATATTCAATTTGCCTTTTCAAAATTATGGGGGTTACAACTTTCACTGGAGGTGTTCAAGTGATTTGGCACATTTGATTCCATCAAGAGCGGTACATATTAGACATACGCGAGAGGATGTGGCTGCTCATCGTTTTGAGGTTCACCTCAGGACTCTTTCATTCGGAGAACTGAGTTTATATGGAAAAAAACTTCCTGAGAACGTTTTCCCAATTGAATTTCATTGCCAGCAATTCAAATCAAACGTGAAATCCAACGTTAATCGTCTATTTTTCTGTGTTGCTTGTGTTCTGTCCTAGAAAAAATCATTCGGACTCGACAAATTCACATGTGTTATGATTTTCAAATATTCACAAAATGAACAAGAAACGACATGTGACTGTTAAGTGTAGTATGAGTCTGTCAACTTTTTATCCAGGAGCAGCGTTGAAATTTCAAAGCGCCTCAACTTTGTTGACATGTCACATGAACTATTCAAAAATGTAATTCAATCTTATTTCACACTTGACAACTGAGAAACGGAATTTTCATTAAATAACATAGTGACACGTGGAAGTGAACGTTTGAAAAACAATATGAATATTTCGACTTGACATTTCAGTACACTACTTAGATGATAAAAATAGTTACTACTTTAACGAAATTGAGTGACAGGAGAGATACTTTTAAAATTTATGTGGTGAATTAATTCTGAAATTTTTCAATTAGGTACTTGGAAACAGACAAAGACAATGGTATTTCAAATGTGTGAATGCGATTGGAAAATTATAGAGGAATAAGCTGCATCTTTCAAGTTATCTTGTCCATCATGGATCAAATACCATGATGAATATCTTCATACCAGGCGCATTTTCAACAGTTCCAGCCTTGCTCTCATTCAAAAAACCATCCATGACATCAGACGCAATTACCAACTCATCCTTATTTCAATGTTTTGGACCGTTATCAAACTCAAAAGTTCATCCTGTCATTCAAGACTCCTTTCCTGCGATGAATTATGAAATAGCAGAATGGTGACTCCAATATCAACACTTAGAAGGAAAAGAAAGCTAGCATCACTCATCACTTAGCCAGTTACATACGACTCCCTAAACATACTCCGCAACTTTTTCAATCGTCCGCTGGACGAAGGATACATATAGTATTTTATCGAAGGGCTTCAACTTATCCATAACAGTCGTATCCATTTCCATCATCTTCATCACTCAGACTGAAACAGCCATTCCCCATCTTCCTGAAAACATGACCGAAGAAGTGCGGCAAGATATCGCCATTAGTTGAAAAAGAGGAAAACTAACAAAATTCAACAACACCACAGGGGGGGAACAATCCCTGAAAAACCTGAACAATGATCTAGACATCGTTATTCTTCCAAGAACACCACCGACTTATCGACAATATGATGACAATTCTCGACTCTCTGGAATACCAACCTGTTGCTGTCAACAAGGCTTACGTGCCCTATTCTGAGTGTTCTAGTTCTTGAGAGAAGTGGTTGTTATCGAAAAACATGAATATTTATGTTAAATAAAAATGTACAATGGCTCATTGTCTAGTACTTCATCGAAATAACTACGCTGTTCCAATTCGACTTCGAATTAACCTACAATTCAACACTATTGCAGACCTTGGATTCAGCATATCTCAGAATAGAAAACAAAGAAGTCCAACGTGGTTGAATACTACAAAAATAGGAGACTCAGTAGCATCATCATTCATTTGGCCAAGTAAGTGCAAAGTTTAGATAGGAATAACATAGTGAACTTTCACTTTAACACCCTTATATTTTACTATTTGAAAGAGCAACTGACTTGATAATTCAACGATCTGTACTCCATGGAAGAACTAACATTAACAAATGAATAATCATTTCCAATTTCATATAGCTACCACTAATACGTTACATCGCACATGACTATTCAAACAATCAAAAGAAACAAGGTGTAATCAAAATGTCTCATCGAAGTCCTCTCCACAGTGGGCTATCCTTGTTTATCTTCCACTGCCTGAACCACTGCGCATGCTGTTCTTGGCGAGTGCATTTGCTTGGGATGTGGGGGTTGAGCAAATCGGCCATCGGATGCCTGCTTGCACGTAGCCCCGCTGGATACGGGAATAACTGAATCACTTGTGGTTCTGGTATTCCCTAACTGGATAGCATCCCAACATTGGCTTAATGCTAAGATGTGTGTATCCGTTCCGAGAGGATGAATAACACTGAGCCTATCAGCTGTCTCTACGGAACCTTCGAGATACCGGACGCCCTCTCGTCGTAGCATCGCCTTGTCACGGCGATGCTACGAAGGTCAATCACGCAGGGCTCTGCCGTGATTGACCTTCTTTCCCTAGCGACGCGTGGGAGTTTAATGGATAGAGTAAATTTAAAAAATTCTTTCTGACGCTGAGTCTATAGAGGAGATGGATGACAAGCTTACGACTCCAACTGACCTTTCTGTAAATTCAGTTCAGGAGCAAGTTTATAGAGAAGATGGATATCGAGTTTACGACTCCAACTGACCTCCCTGTAAATTTAGTTTAGGAGCAAGAGCTTCTCAAAGTCTCAACTCGTAATCCAATGACCTAAAAAAAAAAGGTTTGGTGATGCAGCCAGGAAACGACTGAGTCTTCTCCTCTAGAGCGGTGTGCCTTGCCTTGCACCAAATTCTTGGGCGGCGTTCACAGAATCGGTCTAAGGTGGAGGAATAAGCCCCCATGAGCAGGTTAGCAAATGTTTGCTCTCAAGTGATAACTCATCAAAACCAGAGGCAAAAAAGCCCTGCATGGTTGAATCCACGGCATCGTCAGATGTAGCTGACGTGCAAAAACTCTCATATGGGAAGGTTGTCGAGGGTATCAAGGTGGGAATCTTGCACCTTGACTATCCGACTACCTCATCAACGATGAAACAGCAGAGAATATACTTTGTGCATGCCCCGCTGGGGACCGAATCAGGTTTTTTAAAGTTAGGCAGAGTGGTACTCTTACCATCTGGCCTAAAAGACCACGCACCATAAAAACTAATTGGTTTCGTTGAGAAGCTGGGTTTATTGTCAAGTGTGAATAGGTGTGAGCCACATGAAACCCTTGCGGGTTGCGGTGGAGGGTCGAATAGACCCACTTACTTTGGACCTAACCTAACATAACTTCTACACAATCATCATTTGCCTCCATTGTTGCCGTCGACAATAATACCAGTTCAAACAAGTGTTTCAAATTGACTAAAGCAAAT
>NW_019290207.1:0-105173 GCF_000500325.1 Leptinotarsa decemlineata
AAAATAAAAACTAAAAACACAAAGCATAGATAAGAAAAGTAATTGAAATAAACTTTGATAAATATATGATTTAAAATTAAATTTGAAATTACCTGAAGTTGGAAGCCAGAGATGTGAGGTGATCTTTTATGGTTGTAGCTGTTGTTTCATCAATTTTGACTTAATTGGTTTCAAGGGAAGGAAAGCAATAGTAACTTTCAACAAACACAATATAATTCAAACATAAACATACCAGTAGACACAACGTAATAATTATTCGAAAGAATATAACTCAAAGTAAAAATCACAAGTGCAGGCTGCGGAGTACGGTTCCGACAATCAGAAGGGTCGTGCGTGGGAAGGGGTGGAAAATATGAGGGAGCGATGACCTTGACGCAACCTCAAAGAACAACATACAATTAGCGTTCTTGCTTTTCCGCATAGTTGATTGAATCACCAAACTTACACTATCAAAGAGCATGTCTAAATTATTATATTATCACGACGACCGATTTATTAATACCGTACTCATTTTGCACTATTTTGCAATAATTTTGAGTTTCGCCGCGGCTATGTAACAAGCTGCACGCGGCCCACAAGTGGACCGCGGCCCACCTGTTGGGAACCGCTGAATTAGATTAAGCAGAAAAACTGAAATTACAATTAAATGAAATACAAGCAACAATTGAAAATTGAACTGAACAAGAAATGAAAATCAAAAATTATTGACAAGAAATGAAAATTAAAAGATTCCAAGCCAAGTTTCGATTGTATTGATTGTATCGTCTGCGAGTGATGACTGGACTTATTCCTAGTGGTCATCTTGTTTTCAGGCGATTGGATTCGAAATCCCTGACTCTTTTGCCATGATTTGTTTGTATATATAGATCTGTATGTTGGATGTGCGGCGCGGCCGAGATTCCTCTCGCCGCCTGGGGTATCCCTCTTGGCGGGATAGTTTCCTGGTGAATAGTATTTATTCTTGTGGCCTCGGGATTGTTATGATCTCACCCCGTGGCAGGGCTTTCGAGGCCTTCAGTTTGTCTTGGCTGTGCGTATGTTAACCGTCAGCATGGTTTGCAGCACGGGAAAGTTCATCAGCAGGGTCTGTAGTTGGTCGAAGGCCGTGCATAGACCGTCGACCGAGCTAGGGTCACTGATATTTGTGGGTTTTACGGCCCTCGCATATGAAACTCCGTTTCTTTTCATGTTTGTATTTGTTCCTGTCGTCCTTTTTGTTTGGGCTGGCAGGTCTCTGGCTTTGGTGTTGGCTTTTTCGTTTTTCGGATGTTCCGGGCATCCTTGATAGTTGGCTGAGTGTTTCCCTTTGCAATTGAAGCATTTCGTCTGGGCTTGCTTCGGCTTTTTACACTCGGCCATCAGGTGGCGGCCGGCACATCTTAAACACGCAGTGAATGCTTTGCAGTTTTTCTGCAAGTGTCCAAACTTTTGACAGCGGTAGCACTGCCCTACTGCTGTTCGTGGTCTTTGTGGTTCGCTCTTCACTCTCACATTTAAGATTTCCCTGACTTCGTATATATGACTCTGTTTCCTGGTAACGAGGACCAATACGAGCGGTAGTGGCTTTTTGTTTTGTTTCTTCAGTTTGGCTACCGAAATAAAATCGAAGCCCTTGGCTTTCAGATCGTCTTTGATTTTTTCGGATTCGAGAAATTCAGGCACAACTCGAAAAACTAATCTCAGTGGTTTTACTTCCTGCATCGTGTATGTATGATTTTTTCTTGGTCTAGTATCCTGACCATTTTTCTGAAGTCGTCCGGGCTTGCGGGTTGGACTTTGACACCGTCATTTTTATTTACCGCCTTTGTAAAGTTTACATTCTCTCGTGCGGCTATTTCATTGAATTTTGCCCAGTCATCTTTTTATCTAATCGTGATAGGTGGTGGTCTGATTGTTTTTGTGCCGGTTGCCTGTACTGATTTTGTCATCACAGTCTCCTCCTCGTGTATTTTGGTTTCCATATCTTCGGATGTATGGATTTCTTCAGTTTTTTGAGGTTTTAGGACCTCGTTAATTTAGATGTCTTTGTTTTCAAGGTAATTAGCCCTTAGTTCCTTGAGTTTTCTAGAAGGCATTTCCATCTTTTCTGTTTTTGATACCTCACTTTGTACCTATGTTTTGGTCTTGTTGTTTTTTTTAGGTTGTTATGGCTTTTTGTGAGACTCTGTCTCCGCCGGACGTTTTTTATTAAATATCGCCTCTTCTTGTAGGCTTTCCTCGGAAATGTACCCTGACATATAATGTGTTTGGACATATGACATTTTGTCGTTTCCGCAGGATCTTTTCTGCTCTAGTCCCTGTCTTCTTTTTCGCATTAGTATATGGGTCGAAACGAGTTCCTGAGGTGAAACATCGTATAGTTTGGATATCATGGCCAATACCATATCTCTCTTTTCATTCCTCATATTGAGTACAAATGTATCAATGATTGCGTCCATCTCAACATGTTATCGCTTCGAATGCTCGAGAACAACTCTCTATATGTCAATGTACTATCGGGCAGGTTTGCTTTCGACTCAATACGATGTGATTTTCGGCTCCTGGACTTATTCCTCCGAAATCTGACTATTTATAGGTCATTCGAGTGCTTTCAACTATCCCCTATTTCCTGTCTCCGCTTCATCGATTTTAGCGGGAGTTGACCATTTGGCGGGAGTTGGTCGTATTCCGTTGATTATAGGTTGCCATATGTTGCGTATCTCTACGCTAGCTTGGCTAAATGCATTGTTGGACAACATATATAGTGTTCCCAGATCTGAAGCAGGTTCTGTTCAGGATAGTGTTTCCAGATCTGAAGCAGGTTCTGTTCAGGATAGAGTTCCCAGTAGGTTCTGCTTCAGATCTTGGAACACTATCCGTAGCAGCCTCACAAAAACCATGCCACCAAACACGGACTGCGATTCCAATAATTGCATTTACCAGATACCCTGCGAGTGCGGAGAATCATACATCGGTGAAACTAAGAGGCCATTGGAAGTTCGCATTACTGAACACAATAAACACACACAGCGAGGAGAAACCAGCAAATCAGGAATAGCAGAGCATGTTTGGACTCATGACCATAACATCAAGTATCAAGATGAAATCATCCACAAGGAGCAACGCTGTTTTAGGAGAAAATTCAAAGAAGCCGCATATATGTTGTCCAACAACACATTTGCCCAAGCTATCGTAGAGATACGCAACATATGTGAACCTATAATCAAGCGGAACACAACCAACTCCCGCTAAAACCAATGAAGCGGAGAGAGGGAAGAGCAGATAGGTGAAAGCACTCGAATGACCTATAAATAGTCAGATCTCGGAGGTCACTACCAAAGGCGATTGTGGATACTAAGTAAATTGACTTAATTTTCATTTTTCGGTAATATTTTTTAATTTTCACCCGTGTTAATGGTTCAATTTTTAATCGTTGCTTGTATTCTACTTCATTGTAATTTCAGTTTTTTTGCTTAATATAATTGTTATTTTCTACCTAATCCCTTCAATTTTTAGATTCTGTCAGGGATTTCAAATCAATTTATAACATACTAGTTATTGCCCGCGGCTTCGTCTGCGTAGAATTTGGTAGTTGTAGTACTAATTAGTACTATGTTGCTATATGGCTGCTGTCCAATGTTTTGAGAGAATCAGAATCAACGAACTTAGGCGTGCGCAGCGTTATAGAACAGTGCTTTCAAAAAATTGTTCTACAGCGCCATCTAGTGGCGAGTTACAGAAAAATTCATAGCCTGAAAACCTTCTCTATGAAAAATTACTTATACATGTCGAGTTTCATCACGATCGGTTGAGCGATGAAGAAGTTTATCACTTACCAACCAACCAACCAACAAACATCCATTTTTATATATTAGATCAAACAATGGGAGTCCGAACTAATGAAATTGTTTCTAGAAAGTTATTCATTCCAACCAATATCTTACCAATTGACAATTCCCACATACTATTACCAAAATTATGCCCTGTCAATCTGTAGAACAGTTTTTTTCTGTATCTTTCTGTAAAGTTTTCATTTGCTTTTTTCTGAACAAGCTTGATTAGGTAACGTTTTTTAAATAACTAAATTCTTTCGAAGAAAGGAAAAGTCAAATTGGATATAAAAAGTCAGATAGTTGCTCCCCGCATTTTCTTTCTCCAAATTCCAGATTAATATTCCGAGATTTCTCAATGAGCGGATGGCAAAAAAATCAAATTAATTTCAAAACGCAAAACTTTGAAGTTATTCATACTGAAATGGTTTCGTATCTTCACAAAGAATTCCTAATGGAATTTTTGAAGTCCGACATTTCTCGTACTAAAAGAAGATCTTTTGCATTCGATACCGCATCTGCACTTCGTTCTACTCGCCAATCTGATTAGGATGTGTTTAACATTTAATTTTCATTCGGAGCACATTGCTTGGAGACTCTTCTGCGGTTCTCAATAATTCAGCATCCCAAGTCGTGAATATACGGTATCCGCAGAGTTAAATAGTTTTAAATTGATAATACCGACAAAGTTCGAAAGGAAAATAGAACAAAGAACTTCGACGGAGAACTTCTATTTGATTTGCAGGAAAGTCAAATGTACTTATAAATCAATTTCAGGCGAAACCTGTCTTGCTCTGAGAGTTTAAGAAGATTTTGAGGATCAGGGAGTCATTGATTCATATAGTTTCTGGAGTTTAGTCCTTGTTTCAAAGTCGAGCATCTATCTCATCATGCGAAAATTTCTAATAAACCGTTCTAGCATAATTTTCATAAAAACAAATAAATCCACTTCTCAGCGAGACCAGTTTGCTGTAGAAGAAGCAAAATGACATTTGAATGGAGATACAGAAAACAAAATTCTTATGTTTCTTTACGAAGTTTTATCAAGGTGGCTCATAAGAATCTTCTCAGTTCCACATGAAAGTGAAATTGTAACTTGAAAGTTTAAAAAACCATGACACGTGTTCCGCTAATATACAATAATATCTTCGGGCGTCACAATACTGTTTGAACAAATTCTTTGTCGTGCTTTTATATCGATTTGTATCATTATAACCATTACTACCTGACAAATTTTCAGTTTATGGATTCATTAAACAAACTATTACCTTTCTAGAGAGAGCTCATAAAACTAAATAATAATCAATACAATTTTCACTTGAGCCATCATTTTATCTACCTTTAATATCNGATATATTGAGAATAATAGTGGCCTAAAGACAGTGCCTTGTGGCACACCAAATTGTATACTCTCGATCTATCCGACTGTGGAATTTATTCGAAACAGTGGGCTACATCCAACTCATTGTTTCTTGAATTTTGAAAATATCGAGCCATATTTTTAGTAGGACCACCAAATTGAGTTTCATCTACAATGTTTTGTATTATTCTTTGGAACTGGATGGACCTGGTTCATGGACTGTTTTTTACATTTTCTAGAGAGAATTGATTTGTATAATATCCACCTCGTAACCGTTGTTGACAGTTATATGTTTTATGTAAATCGGTTCTCTTTGAGAATTGCTTCCTGAAAATGGAATATTTAATAGTCTGTGTGTCATACTATCGAATGCTGCTACTTTATATTGATATGGATATATAAATATATTGTGTATAATGATATCGGTGCAAGTTTGTTTGTGGAAAATTGCAAAATCATGTTTATAATCAATTCAAGTGATCTAGAGAAAATCACCTTCATCTCAGTGGTGAATTCAATCAAAGGGAGGATGGAATTTACAAATTCGATAAATTGACCCAGCTGCCGATCTATACCAGTAAAACAGACTAAGATATCATCTTCATATATGTACTAGTATGATAAATTGTTAATTAGCCTATCAGTATAGATTATATTGAGTTATATTATTTCTCCTTTATATGTATTTATTTCTTTTATATTCATGAAACTGGTACTATTCATTATATGCAACACTAATGAATTGCACAAAACCAGCAAACATAAGGTAACTGTATGCAATTCCAGATATCTTACTATCTCGACATTAAATAATTGGGGATTGCGCCTGGGACCTTCGCCAAAAATAAAGTTATACATCTCTAATTCGATTTAAATCTTCATATCCGGAAGGTATCGATGTATGAAAAACAAGACTGAGAGATGAATAATATGGATGAGATTCAGTCAATATAAGAATATATATGGAAATGAATTAAATATCATAAACGAATAACAAANAAAGGAGATGTCTCCGAGGAGTTGTCTTCCACCTAGGAAGACAACTCCTCGGGTGGATGTACAATGGGCCACATGTGGCCTAAGTGCTGTGGACCTACACTCACCCTCCCTACTCTACAGACTCAGAGACACAGAATATTCTAATGATGTTAACGTTTCTATCAAATGTTTCTCGTGAATGATACTGAAGCCTGCCCTGACCGTTATCTCAGACACCAAATATATGACTCACCGCGAAAGGAATGCGATTGATGAATCGCCACGAAAAGAATAGATGAGTACCGAAACCACTAGAGGTATCTAGAAAGTTCGTTACCAATATAAAAAGTCGGGTCCTCGCTCAGAGAGGGAGTCGGTATCTAGAAAGTGAATCATGCGTTTAAAGAAAGAATTCTAACTGTGAAGATAAGGTAAGCATCAGTTGCTGAATGTTGTATATAAATTAGTTGTGATAGTGGGATATTGTTGAAAATAAATTTGTTTAGGACAATTAATTCTTTAATTCGTTACAATACGTAATATAGAATTTGTGGAAAAACGTATTGGCATTCATAGAAAAAATTTGACAATAGTCCAAAAAAAGGAAGATACAAATGGGAAGAAAAACCTTTCCTGAACTACTTCCAACCACTTCCATATGAACATTGAATTACACCAAACAAAGAGTTCTTTCGGAAGAGATACTTTCGTATGAATACTGACATATATAAAAATCACTTTTACCTATTCTGTTTGCACTCCAAATATTCGTTATAGAATTGAGACAGATATCATTCCAAAACTAGCTACAAAATATTTCACCTGTAGCTTAAAGTGGACTCATAAAAACGGTGAAAACTTTCGGAACAACCTAATACTATGAAGATAACGTTCAGTTGATTTGACTGAAAGTTTGGTCAACTGGAACAAAACCATAAACGGGGACAACACCTTTGAAACATTATATGAATATAAGGTGCATTTCTTCAATGCCCCCCCTTTAATTTTTTGGACGGATCAACTCAAAAAATTGAAATTGTGGATAATGAAATTAATGCATGAATACTTTATTATGAAGTGAAATTGACAGATGGAGCTTTCAAGATGGCTACTGAGCGCCATTTGGGAAAAAATTGAATGGAAAGGAGGGTCTTGTGATACATCTTTTTGAAGCTTCTGACGAATGCTCCATAACCCTATATGTCAATATCTGCAACTGCTACAAAATGGCGGAACTCTTAATAATTGCCTGAATACATTGACATTCAACTACATAATATGAGGTAATGAGCTTGAGGTCAGTTCAAATGATACTCGAAATGGTTGCCTTGAACTTTTCGACATATGAGCAGCCTATCCGATATTTCGCGCCAAACATTTTCGAGCACAGTAACGTTAATATCTCTACGAATATTCATTATTCTCTGTCGTATATCCAATATTGAAGCAGGTTCAGTTTAATACACATTTTGCTTTGGATAACTTCATAAAAAAGTTCAAAGGTGTCAAATCTGGCGAGCGGGCTGGCCATTATATAGGACCTCGACGGCCAATACAACGACAAGTAATATCCAAATAGTTTCTTACTCGTCTGGAGTAATGTGGTGGTGCTCCATCTTGTTGGAATACAATATCCATATCGAATTCATTAGGACTCGCTTCGACGATTTCAGTGATGAGAGGGTCAACAGTAGTTTCCAGCATATTCAAATACAGTTCCCCTGTTAAATTTTGATCAATAAATAGAGGTCCTACAATATGGTTTCCCAATATTCCTGCCCAAACGTTAATTTTTTCTGGATATTGGGTATGTGTTTCCCGGAAAACGTGAGGGTTGGTGTCAGTCCAATAACGGCAATTTTGTCTGTGAACATTTCCATTTGAAAAAATGTACATTCGTCACTGAAACAAATATTGTGGAGATAGGTAGGATTTCTGTCATGATTTTGCAGATTTCTGTTCTTCGATCAGGGTCATCTTCAGTTAATTGGTGTACCATTTTAATTTTGTATGGATGATACCTATTCCTCTTCAAAAGTCTCCACACAGTAGAAGGAGGCACCTCACAAACATTCGCGACGGAATAAGTAGACTGTTCAGAATTTACTACCATCTCACCAATTATTTGCACTTGCTGTTCTTCCGGAATGGACGGATGACCTGGGGGCTTTTTGTTATGTACACTACCGGTAGTTTTGACATTTTTTGACGTTTTCATAAACAAAAATAGCTTAACAAACCTTATCGGGTTGTTGAAATTGCCATATAGCAGATGAAAAGGAATATTTCTAAAAATATCGATATTAATGTGTTTGTCTTCAGGAAATTATTAAATATTCCGCCACTTTGTAGTAGGTGAAGATATTGACTTCATATTCTAGGGTTATGAAGTATCCGTCAGGAGCTTCAAAATGATGTGTCACAAGACTCCCCTTTCCGTCATCTACGTCAACGATTTGACAAGTACAAATATTTCAGGAAAATTCACACTATTTGCAGACGATTCTACCATTTTTTGGCAATCGGACAATGCAAAGAATTTAACTAAAAGAATATCCAACGATATGATGACAGTGAAAAATTGGTGTGATTCAAATCGTCTTTCTCTAAATATTTCGAAAACTAATATAGTACATTTCATTCGCGAACTTGACAATATACCCATTGAGAGTAACATCATTGAGAGTAACATCATTGAGAACAAAAGTAGCCTTGAATTTTCAGGAGTACATATCGATAGTAAACTAAAATTTGAAGAACATATTTATGCCTTGTGTAACAAAATGTCCTCTGGATGTTATGCAGTCAGAGTAGTCGCAAATGAACTTGGTTTAACAGCAGCTGAGACTGTTTATTTTTCTTTGGTGGAATCTCACTTGAGATATGGAATTCCATTTTGGGTATGTATGTATGTATGAGTATGTAGTGGTTATCTACTTCAAAATATTTTAGTTTTGCAAAAACAAGCCATGAGATATATGTGCAAATCAAAACGTACAGACTCCTGTAGATTACTCTTCAACACTCATGGAATTCTAACAGTTATTTTTATCTTTATAATGGAAACAGTTTGTTTAATTAAAAAACATTCGAACACATTTCAATCTTCACCAACCCATTATGTGACAAGGCAATCCTGATTTTATGTATGAGTGAAAATGAATGCACTTTGTTGTTACATATAATTGCATTATAGATTAAATGATGGCGCCCAGTCGCCATCTTGAAAGTTTCATTTGTCGATTTCACTTCCAATGAAGTATTCATGCATTAATTTCATTATCTCAAATTTCAATTTTTTGAATTGACCCGTTCAAAAATTAAAAGGGGGGGGGCATTGAAGAAATGCACTGTAGATATAAAAACTGCATTTGGTGATGAAATGAGTTAGATTTTTTTGATCACCAATATCCATAATTACCTTCGGATGCAGACTTGGTGTGGCAACGGTAGTTTTAAAACATTGTTTTGAGTTAGTGAATGAAGTTCTCAACATATTTCACTATAGATATACTCGTATTCGCGTGAGTATTCAATGAATTGATGCTCAATCAAAAGTAATGTTTCTAATTCTCAAATGAACAAGCGTCTCATCGAAACACGATCGACCTTATTAAGGAAAACATATATACACCTGTGAGGCAAGTGCATACTAAGCGCATTTCGAGATGAAAGAGGCGCCAGTCACAATCGGCGTGTATGCAAGTGCAGGTATGTAGCGTGTATGTGAAATAAGTCCATATCGTGACCCCCATCCTCAATCAGCAGACAGGCTTGTTTGTCGAGACGTGTCTAGCATCATTTTCAATGAAAACTCGCTTGCTTCATCTCATTGAAGCAGTCGAGAGCAGTGATCGAATACATGTTTTTTGTTCGATGGAAATAATTGAAAGATATGGTGTATATTCTCATCTTAGAATCTGTTTCAATAGTCTGCTAATCAGCTGTCGCCCCCATACGAACGACAACTCTCAGAAGTTGAGAAACTTGTGCGAGATAAGGAATAACAAGGTCTTACCTCTTAACGTGTGATTCCTGACACGACGAGGGCAATCCGAAAAATCTTCGTTTTTCGAATGATCTTTTCACCATTTTCTCGATTTGAACATGACTTTCAAAAGAATCAATTGTGAAACAGTATACCATCCGACGTAATTCCAAAACCTAAATAACTACTCCCATCATTTTCAGTATCTTTTTTTCTGATCTGATTTTCTGATCCTGTTTCTTCCTCATTATGAAGGACGAAGTGAGCCGAATTCTGAGAAGGCACGATATAAGAACAGTATTCTGATTCAACAAACAAATTCCTCTTTTCTACGAACACCTAAGGCCACAATACCCAATAAAGTCCAGGGTATATACGAAAAACCATGTTTCACCTACTTCAGAACTGTCATCGGCCAGACCGACAGAAGAGCCTCCAAAAGATCCAACCTCATCCCTCTTCCAACACCATCGTGAAACTGGCTACATAATAAGCCTCGAATACACCAAAACCATTGCCACCAAAAAACTTCTCAGGCTGAGGTGAAACGCGAGGCTTTCGAAATTGGAAAACGTCCGCACTTTCTCACAAACGAGATGATTTACATAGATTATTCATTCATGGAGATCCCTACTGTCAAGCCATATATGTTATAATTGATCATCTGGCTTCTCCAAGTCACAACATCGTTTCCACTACCAATTCCAACATCGCTTCTACTACCGATCCGTCCCTACAGTCGCCCAGTAACAGTCCAGTCGTCTGAGCCTTGGAAGTAGGCAGATTGAGACCGTTGCAGAGATCAGCATCGACCCGACGTTGAGTCACAAAACCCTTAGAGCGTGTCACTAGTAAGTGAGTAAGTGAGTAAATTTATTCAATTCAAAAAATTGAAGGATGTAGCCGTTACTACGTGGTAGGAAATCATAATGAAGAAAAGAGAATTGAAACTTTCTATGTTTTTACCACTTTTATTTGTAACTAACATCCAGACAGTCATAAATTAGCAGCCTACAATTTAAGTCTCACAGAATATGCAGATGTGGATTTCTTCTTCATTTTCGTCATCTACACCTGCACAGTCTGTATGTGCTCAACATCCACAAAGATGAAAGGACACCCAATCTTCCGAGGACTTTAAATAATTATGATTAATGTCCATGCTATAAATGCATAAAGCGTCCTTATCTATATTTTCAACGTCGGAGTGAACTTTTTTGATCTTTTGTTTCTTCAAGCCTTTTTTCAACCCTTCTTTTGGATTTGAACATTTTTTCGTCCATTGAAGTCGTTCTCTTTCTTCAAGTTCGTTTTTGTAGGCTATCATCTTGTCGTGATGGTCCAGGCTGAGGCTCTGAGATAGGAGTTCCTTGTGAAGACTGTGAAATAGAAGATCTTTCGAGAGGTGGGGTCGTAGCAGAAAAAAGTGATGCAGGGGGATTTCAAGGGAAGGCGGTTGTTGTTGCTTCAGTTGCAGGAGCTGTTTCGGGCTCGTCATTTGCCAATGGGATATCTGTTGTTGATGCAGTCAAGAAATCAGAATCTGAAAAGTTGTTTTGATTGAATGGCCATATGCCACATTTTTTGAACGCATTGATAGCTGTAGACATTGTTGCAGCTTGAATATAAGCATCAGCAAATATTTCGCTGATCTGGAAAGTTGTTATTACACGCCCCGGGTGCGACCTTAACCAATTAGTGCAAGCATGGACATAATATACACTCAATGGTTTCATGAAGCCAACATCTAAGGGTTGCAGCCTATGGGTGCAGTGTGGGGGAAAGCAAAGCATTATGACACCATTCTTGCGTACATGTTCAATTATTTCTATGTTTTGCGTATGTGTAACATGACCTTCTAAAAGAAGTAAGACTGGTGTAGCTAATGATGCTCCTGAAAAGATGACGAATCGTTGGAACCATGTCATAAAGGTCTCAGTTGTCATCCAGCCTCGAACATTGCATTCTGCTATCGTTCATGGAGAAGCTCGATCCAATAACTCCTGCTTCATTCTTTGTCGAGGGAATATTAACATGGGAGGCATATAAGTACCAGCCGCATTGAAACATATCTCAACCGTAATCGTTTGTCCTCGTTCCGCTGATGAAAGAGATCCTACCTGTTTACTCCCCTTTTCTGCAATAATTTTGCTCTTTGTTTTAGACAAACATATTATTCCAGTCTCATCGCAATTGTATATTCAGTTGGGCATCAGATTATATTTGCGAGCAAAGAATAGAACTTATCCACAGCCACTTTGTTAAACCCCATAGCTCGTGCTGCCGATGTAGCTTCTGGTTTTCGGATGGATTAATCCGGGTGACGCTTCCAAAATCCTTTCATCCAATCTACGCCAGCTATCTCTTTATCGCGGGTAAAATTATGTGCTTTGCCATTTTTTTCGCCAACTGATACGCTAGTAGAACGACGGTGGTCAAACCAAACAAACGTTTTTTCATTTCTTTAATGAACCTCACGAGCTCATCTTCCTCTTGTTTCGAAAATACTGGCTTAAAATTACCTGGAGTTGAGTTAAGAGAGAACTCACCCTTCCTTATTTTGGCCACGTGACGCTCCAAAGTGGCCTGTGGAACACCGTATAGCTGGGCTGCATTTCTGTAGCCTGCTGATTTGCAGGCTACAGCCTGTGTCATGCTTTCTATAGACCAACTGCCTTTCGAGCCTTTCTTCTTATACGTTCTCACCATTTTCAAGCCTAAAACAAGATAAGACCTATGATCAAATGAACAAAGCATTTTTTTAAGATCAAAGGGGCATAATGAGGACAGCAGTTAAGGGGCATAATAGGGCACCCCATCTTGCCCCGTAACCATGTCCCCGTTATGCCCCTATAACTAACATTGCTTCAATCACTGATTTAAAAAAAACTGTCAATAGCTACAGTGATTTTGTTGAGAACATAACAACACACAAAATCGCTACAAAACACACTACAAAAATGTACAGTGATCAACTAAACACTTACCTGGTTAAAACTATGGAATTCACCCATTCTGTAGGATAATCTACTTTACAGATAATATTTTCTTTCTCTATGTTTGACAAACAGTTCTTAAATTTGTAGAATCATTACATGGCGCTGCGAACAGGATCTATTTTAATTTATTACAATATCAACATATGTGATAATACAAAATGTGAAAGTATAATGAAAACCTTCATATCAACGCCATTTAAACAAAATATGTCACCACCCCTTGCTATATTTATATTATACACAACCCTGCAATAGGAAAAACCAACCCATGACCTATTCATTATAAACAAATGCTAAACCAGAAAAAAATTACACAGAAAAGTTGGATGAGGAATCTGGCGTAATATAAAATATATGTGATGATTATCTATTGATAATTTTGATTTTTCGATTTTCTCAATGTTAGTCTTCAACATGTATTTTGATGAAAGCGATCTTCAATATAATCAATAACTTCTGCTTTGTTCAATTTCTAATATTAAATATCGTCTCACTCTGTTATTGGAGAAGAACCACTTCAGACTCATCATTTTGTATGATACTGACGATGAAAAATGAACAGTTCCCATAAATTCGGCCTTTCTCATTTTCCACAACGAATTCAATATCCCCCGTAGCGTAGGTCAGCTACTATTATCTTTTTCTGAATAATTATTCCTGAATTGAAAATAAAACGTTTTTTCATCAGCTTGTAGAAGATGGTCTCAAATAAAATCTGTTTACCATGCAGTATGTATTGATAAATATTTGAATTATAAATCCAATGGATGCATATTAAATGGATAACATCCCAAAACTATCCCTTGGATGACAGTCATAAAAACATCATATGTAAGGCGTGTTGATTATTGAAGAAAAATCATTTATATGACCATTTCTTGTTGGGTAAGAAAGCAGTTATCTCATAACTCACAATTTCGTAACATTCACATTCACTACCTTCGAGTAGTGTTCTGGGTTAAAATCCCACTAATGTATGACATGACTCAAATAACCCTCAGTTTCCGCTTCATCGGAGGATTTGACAAGAGACGAATATCGAAAACAAACTAGTTTCTCCAAGGCGGTCTGTTGCCAAGCAAAGCTCAGCCTGGATAATGTTTCCTTCAATTGTGACACCGGAAGCCTTCATTCTTATACCGAACGCACTGTTTTCACCCTTTATAGGTATCATCAGTGAAAATCGCTGAACTACGAATGCACTGTTGGACCCAACTGTCTTTAAAAGAAGGCTGAATCCATAAACGAAGTTTCCAAAAACGGTCCATTTCAAAGTCAATCGACCGCTGATCTCAATCTATCACTGCAATCAATTAATTGAAACCAGAGACAAACAAAACCGGCAGCTGTCTATTCACGAATGCTCTGATTAAAAAAAATTAAAGAGATTCAATTCCAACGTAAGTCGCTACACCCGCACAGGCACCGCTCTCAATGAATATCTTCCTGCAGTGCTTGCGTGAATATGATAGTGCTTTCAGATCGCTAAACTAATCAACATCAGTATCAATTTTTTTTTACTTAAAATGACTGTTCTATAGAGGTACGAAGGAAATAAACGCAGCTTCTACGAATATATGAGGCCGTCAGCCGGTCATTATGATGGGCGCAGGAGTGCGTGCACTCCACGGGTATCCTCGATCGAGTTGCGGTTCAGTTGCGAGGTCAATTCGAACCTATGTTAGTATGAAAGATGATGGGTGTGGGTCGATACGATTCGAGGATTTACGATTTCCTGAATGTAATGAATACATTCGGTAGGGCCGTTCAGTAAATGACTAAATAATTGAATTGCAAGTTTCGTCCTATATATACTTTATTGTCATTAAGAATAAATCTTCTGGACAAAGCTTGTGAAAAGTACATACAAATGTACGTATAGAAATATAAAATGTGAATATAAAAACACCTACAAAAAAGTGAAGTTAGAACATACACTATCTGTATCTGTAGAATAGGGAGGATGAGTGTAAGCCCACAGTACTTAGGCCACATGTGACCCATTGTACATCCTCCCGAAGAGTTGTCCTCCTAGGTCATCGTCCATCCTGTCCTTTCCAGGAAGGTGGACAGGTCACTGGGAGACATCTCCTTTATATCGGCAGGTGTAGGCCAAGACTCGCCGAACACATACTCTCTTATTGAAGATAACTCCGGGCACTCGCACAGGACATGCCTGACAGTCTCATCCTGCATAGAGGTGTGTCCACCAGCCCCATATTATGGAAGTGTTTCCTCAGTTGACAGTGACCAGTCAGAAATCCTACTGTTAAGCATAGATTTTTCCTGGTCATTGCCAAATATTTCTTCGGCGCCAGCTTCCCAGGATCACCCAAGGTGATCGTGGCAAGATTACATTATTTGGTTTCGTCCCATCTCTTCAAGGATTGAGTATGGATGTAACACTTGACTAGTTCCGCAATTGTCGAAGTCATCAGGCCGTAGTTGCCACTGAGTCTTAGAATTCTTAGTCCAGCTGCTTTCTTGGCTAAAAAGTCGGCAATGCGATGACTCCTGTCGTGCCCTTTAACCCACCTCAGGATAATGTTATTATCTACCGAGCCTTTGGCTAAATCTTGGTGACACTCTAGTACTAGCCCTGAGGTTATATGTTGTCTGTTCAAGGCTAATAGAGCTCGTCTGCTGTCAGTGCAGATTGTTATGTTTTTGCCAGAAATTCCTCTATTGGTTAATTCTTTTGTGGCGATTGAGATACCAGCCAGTTCTGTTTGGACCACGCAGGTATTTCTTCCCATTCCCCACTTAATTCTCAGGCTTAGTGATCTGGAGTACACTCCACACCCTGAGCCTTCTATGGTTTTTGAGTCGTCTGTGTAAATCCTTATTGCATTTGTATCATCTGACTCTATGTTCTGCTTTATTTGTATTTTGTAGGGTTTATTAAACACAAACCTGGGTTCAATTGCATCGCTTGTTGCCTGCAGCAGAGGTTGCCTCAAGCCATAACCTATTTCGACACATAAAATGAGGATTTTTGGGATTGGAACTCCCTGTGATTCACTTCGGAAGGGGCTGTTGATATATTTCCAATATTGACCATTTTTTCCCTAACAATTGCCTGTGTTTCATTCTTCTTGGTTTCAGGCGGGTATTCATTATTACTACCTTCATCAAAAAGGACCACCGTTTGCACGGAAGTTTCCTGGGTCCTTATAGTTGCCTGGGTTGAGATATTTTTCACATTTTGAACTGTTTGGATGAACTTTGTTCCAGTGCATTTACGAGTTTTTTCCTGTAACATCTTCAGCGTGTCTATCCCATTATTAGCCCTAGTAACTGATTCTTCTTGTTGCTTGATGATTTCGTTCAATTCATGTTCCCTTTGAGTTACTCCTTTCAAAAACATTTCATTTTCAATTAATAATTTTTCAATATGGGCTTCTTTCAAGGTACTGCACTCTTCCAATGTACTAACAGTTTGCTCCAGAATGTTCATCTTAGCGTTAACCTCAGAATGATCAAAACAGGTTATTTGAAAGCCTTTCACAAAGATGACATTCGTTTTGTTTTTTTGAACACAACTCCTGTGATAGATATTGAAGCATACAATGCAGATATAATACGAATTCGGAAAGTATTTTGATTTACAACATTCAAAATTAGTCATAATGTGCAGTTTGAAGTTAACTGACCTTCGAAGAAAGTTGTGTGATACGCCAATGGTGTCTTGAGTATATTCGACGTATTTGGTACAGAAACAAATCCTACCAGATGGACGACTATGCTATCTACCTACTTATCTTAACAGATGTGCCAATTACAGGCACTTTTTGTGTTCAGATATTCAGTCCCAAATCAATTTCAGATATTATTCAAATTTCAGTACTTCAGAACTTGAAACTGATTTATATTTTCACAAAGTTATTCGCGGTGGTTTCACTGTCGTTTTGATATGAAATTTTAAATTTTTCACTGGTAAAAAACCACTGAAATTTCTGTCGAGACTCCGGCAATGCACGTGTGCACTCACTAAGTCACTCACTATACTGTACTTACTAAGTCACTCATTTGTAACTAACGTTACTGCAGTTTTTTTGAGCCGAAATTTATGGTATTGAATTGTTTGCGGAGAGACTGGAAGAATTCAACCTCATACACAAGTCAAAAAAATATTCTCGGACAGTCAAGCGGCGTTGGAAGCTCTTGGCTCCTACTGAGCAACATCTAAATTGGTAACAAATTGCCAAAAACGACTCTCCTCAATAGGAAGACTTAACAGATTGTCTCTGGTCTGGATTCCTGGCTCTACTGGCCTGGAAGGCAATGAGGCAACTGACTCTCTTGCAAAGGAGGGTGCTGCAAGCAGCTTAATTCGGAAAAAGTGGATTAGTCAGACGGCTTCCAAGTAACGAAAAAAAAAATTATTATAACATTGTCACGTCACCATCACAAATCGTGCGTGAGATGGCGGAAGAAATGAGCGTCTACTCCCATGTGGTTTTTGAAAGGTCAAAGGCTCGAAAAGTGTGTGAATGATCGGAAGAAATAGTTACGTCACGACTTCTCTTTTTCTTTGCTTTCGTTCAACCATTACGATCCATTTTTTTATCGAATCATCATGTGTAATTCGACAACGGGAGATGTTTGAGAGTGTGGTTAGACACCAATAAAGCACTGATGAGGCATCTCTGCAAGTCGTAAACCCATTAAAGAAGACCATGATTACTATATGGTGGTCAAAGGCTGGTGTGGTTCACTATTACTTTCTACATAGTCATATTGTGAGACAATCGATGAAATGTACTGAAAACTGCGTCAGCAGCAGCCGGCACTGGTCAACAGAAGCGGTCCGATTCTGTCCGAACCGAGAGTTCCATTCTGCATCACCCACCATAGAATAGAATAGAATAGAATAGAATAGAATAGAATAGAATAGAATAGAATAGAATAGAATAGAATAGAATAGGTTATTAACTACGTTATATTTTCATGTTTGTAGCAAGTCAAGTGTATAGGCTTTCTTAAATAAACATATAAAACAGGTACGTTGATTGTAAAAATATAAAAATATTAAGCAACACAGGGGTTACCTACGTACATATATAACCAAATAAATATTCACCTATAATTATAGGGATATTTATAAACTACCACAGTACAATCGATACCGGTGAGTATGTTTCATCTCGAATAGACATGGCTGACGTGAACTGTCCTAAAATGTCCTTTTGAATTTGTTGATACTAAGGTCTTTAAAGTTATTTGGCAGAGAGTTGAAAATATTGTAATCAACAGAATTCATTTTTGATCTGGTCAAACGATAACGGCATGTTCTCACCTTGTCTGCATTTCTCGTGAAGTGTTGGTGTATGTCAGACAGTTTCTCTAGCAAATGAGCATTTTTTCTAATTTCAAGTAGTGTCTGATAAATATATGATGTTGGCAACGGCATGATACGTAATTTTTTGAATAATGGTCTACAGTGCTTCCGTAAGTCTGCACTTTCTTACAGTTTTTTTCTGTAGTTTGAAAATTCTCATCGAACCAGGAGAGTTCCCCCAAAGAACAACACCGTAGCTGATGTGTGAGTGGAATAATGCAAAGTACGTCATTTTTAGAATCTCACCGCTTGTGATGTTTTGCAGTTGACGAAGGATAAATATTTCAGTAGATAGTTTATTTTCGAGAAGATCTGTATGTTGGTGCCAAGATAAAGTACTGTCAAGAGTAATGCCAAGTAATTTAACACTTTTGTTAGCTGAACCTACAGAGCGGAACTCAAGATTTTGAGTTTTGTCACTATTCAACTTCAATTTATTTGCTAGAAACCAGGTGTTGGCTTGATTTCCAACTTCTTCCATTACTTGTGGAATGTTAAGATGATGATTGATCACTATATATTAAAATTGTATCATTTGCATAGAGAATGACCTTATAGGGGAACATGAAATTACATATCAGGACCAGGCAAAAACGTCCAAACAATTTTCATGCTGATGAAATCAATCGACTCGTGTTACGTTGGAAATTGAACAGTTTAATTTTCTTCTTGAAGATGATCACTTGGTGATCGAAACTCGTATCGAGGTATCAAAAATAACGGTTTGGTATTGGAATAAAACTCCAGTAACATTCATTACTACACCAAAGATTCCAAACAGTGCATCACAAATGAGATATTACAGTTTAAAATAGACTAATGAAAACGGACAAAACTTGTAAAACAACCTTATATTTCTCTGTATTCTCTTATTGAAGATCACCAGTAGAAACTAACAAAAATGAATAGTTCACGGATTTTACTCCCACTGATCTCAAGTTGACCTAAGCTATATATAACATAAGAATCTGATAAATAAAGACAGACCCCGCCTTGGATTTACTCTTGGTCGAACTGTTTGCCATCTGAAATTCAATTTTTGATGACAAACTCTCCACGCTATCTGGCCGAATCAAACGAGAGATATCTGCTTCATTGAACGAAGTCGTTTTCTGTAAAGTCCACTACCGTCGAACTGATAGTCAACGGTTCATCAGAGCTGATATTTCTGAACGTTGTTCATGTGTCTATATAAAGTTTGTTGAAATTCCGTTAGGAACAGAATGTTTGCCAACCATACAATTGAAGAGAAGCAAACAATGGTTTTCTGTTCAAATATATGAACATATGGAATTTGCCTTGCACGGTGTTCAATATTCAGCATGTACCTCAAATGATGTCTCTGAAATATTGTTTGTTCATCAATAACTCAAAAGTCTTTTTGCTGATTCCAAGAAGTTGTGTGTTTTAAGAGTATTAAGGGGCTTTTTTTCGTGAAATTCAATTCCAGTAGCTCCGCAGAGGGTTGTCCGATTGATATTCAGGTTTTTGTTACTGGTTCTCTGCAAATTTTATATTTTCAGTAGGTTCAACAATTAATAAAAAACATGTATGAACACAAACTTTTAGAAAAATGCACTGAATTGAAAAATGAATTTTTTCAATGGGGAATGTTCCTTCTGACGAAAATCAAGTAGTTTTCATGAAAGAGCTCTAAAACAACGCATTTTAAAACTTATCATTTCAACCTTTTTCTTTAAAAATTATTTGAATACGTAAAAAAAATGAAACAATGCATTCAACGTTTAAAGGGATTCGTTTCTATTTCACCTTTTGGCAACATCGGTTATAGCTCATAAAGGACAATGAATCTGTTACCTGTATGAGACAAACAAAGATGACATATTTCAGAGCCGTACTGTTATGTTTACTTATATTCCGAGTTCCGAGACATTCTGTGACATTATGACATTTTGTGCACCTAACATATCTTCTTCTATATAAATAAAGGACAAAACAACTGTTGTTTATGTGGCTTGTGGAGGTGGTATTGAACTATAATTTATATTTTGCCTTAATTGTCTATTTATAAAGATAATTTTCCTTTTTCTGAAGTTGAATATCTACGGGTTCCAACTGTCACCGACTTGGAACCCGTTCAGCAAAAAGCTCAGATAAAAGCCGCAGAGATCACCTTACTTCTGCGGAGACACAAGGATAAGCCAACGCATGGGGTCTTCTTCAATAACATTGGAGACCTTGGCTCATCAAAGCGCCTGACGTTCGCTTTTCTCAGGTCGAGTGGGCTGAAGTCGGAAACTGAGGGGTTCATCATGGCTTGCTAGGATGGTGTCTTCAACACCTCAGTCTACCGCAGTCGCGTGATCGGTATAGAGGTTCCTGACACAAGATGCAGGGCCTGTCGCGAGGCGCCCGAGACCCTAATGCACTTGCTATCAGCATGTTCAGCATATGCGGTCTCGGCCTATATCCATTGACATAACGCGGCCCTAAGGGTGCTATATTACCATCTGCGGCACTCTTACGGTATTGACGAGACACCGGTGTTGCCCTACGCTCCGGGGGATATTGAATCCGATGTGGGGAACGAGAAGTGCCGAATTTATTGGAACTATTTTTTCCCCACCCTCATGCTCATACCAGCTAATAAGCCTGATGTATTCCTTCTCGACCATCAGACCAAAACGATATTTGTCGTGGAGTGTTCAGCTCCTGGCGGGACAAATATCGTCAGAAAAGAGGAGGAAAAACGGATTGAATATCGAGATTTTCTCTTCGAACTCCGCAGACTCTATCCAGATCACTCTGTCAAGATGGTTGTTCTGATTTATTGGAAAGTCATTGGAATGATGGTCTCTCTACTCTCGAATCTTAAAATCATACCGGCTTGCCGCACTAAGGCAGAAATCTTAACCGTACAGATGCAAATGGCTGTCATTCTTGGCTCACTGCGCTTGCTCGGAGCACATGATTCTTGGACTCAATGATCACTTACCCCACGGTGTGGGGAGTGGTCACTGGTTGATGATGCTGGCGCGCCCTCCCGAATGTATCGGGGCTTCGGGGGATAGGTCCTGACCAGCGCACACTACGGTCAAAAATAATAATAATACTTCTTTATTATTTTCCACATACAGTACATCTATATTGAAAAAAAATTGGAAAATAAAGAATGAAGTTCATTTTCTCCAATGAAGCAATCACTTACTCCATCAGGAATATGTTCTCTGGAGTCTTTCATTCTTCCTTGATAACAGAATAAATTCTAGATTGTTCGACAAAAAATATTTCTGACGGATCGATCATTAGATATCCTCTGTTTTTCAATACAAATGTCATTCATCTACATTACTCACAGAAGTAACTGCTTTGTCATTAAAAGGATATACCTTTGGATTGTGGATAGTGATTAACATATGAAGTAGGTTTCGAAAATTTCATTTGATAGTGGGATGTAGAATTAGCTATACGATTTATTTATTTTCATTCCATTCGATTGGCAAATGTTATACTCTCAACGTTGAGATGAAGATATGCATCTGACAGGGATGATTTCTAGAGGCAAATTTTTGGGATATAGAAAGGTATGTAGAATGAGAGTAATCTTGCATCGCTAGAATGATACTTGGGCTTGTATATTATTATCATCGTCTGATTTGAAGGTTTTTTTGAGTGAATCTGGCGAAATGTTATTGCTTCACTTTCTTTTCAACTGACACATTTGTCAAAAATTTTGGCACGTCCCTCATACACAGAAGAGCTTGAATGTCAAAACGGGTTATGTAAAAATGGATGATTTTATGAAAGTAAAAAAGGGATTGATATTGTTTTCTGATCATTTTATAACTCTGGAACCAACACCTAAGTTTCATCTCTGGAAACAGTGAATGACGAATAGATTGGCTCTGAAACCATTCAAACAGAATACGTACAAATGTCTTTACAACCCATTTTTCATTAACATATCAGTTGCTATATTTAGGCATGAAGCAGCTCATTTGAGATGACACATTTTTTGTATTATTCCTACTACGATAACTTTTGATATCTTGATATTTTTCACCGTAGAAATCCAGCTACTCACCAGAAATCAAAATAATTCGGATTACGTTGTCGAAGAGAGATGAAAAACCAATTCAAAAGAATGAATATTTCGAAATTGAATTCATATACATTTACCTTTCGCAAAGTATCTACAAATCATTGTCTTGTAAATCTGTTTTAAAAAAATCTGTTTACCCCTCTGAACGACAACCCACAGAAGGCGAAACTTGTGCAAGCTAAGGACTAACAAGGTCTAACCTTTCAACGTGTGATTCCTGCCGAGAAACAACTACTTCCTCTGAAAATACCACCATCCTGCTGAATTGGATGTTTCTCGGTTTTTATCAGCCCAAGTTGGATTCTTTCCAGATCTTCAATCAGAAAACACCTGTTGCTGTGCATAGGCAGCTAAATGGGGTATGCTGCATCAGCAAAACAAAATATTGCACGCATGGTCTTTTCAAATAGATCTTTGACAGTAACGGTAAATTCATCCGAGAGGGAAACCGATGACCGAGATACTTCTGCGAAATGACCTTGGAAAAAGGTAGAAGGCCACGAAAAAAGACGATCTGACAAGTCATCAGAAACGTCAAAGGCTTCAGAAATGTTAACTGTTAACTGACCGAGGCTCCACGTATTTCTCTTTTCTATATTTCAAGGAGCTTGCGTGTTGATTTTTACTTTCGGAAACTCTCCAAATTCATCAATAGAAGATGCGTTCATCACCTACTCTCTCAATGATTTTTAATAAACTGATGATTAATGGTTACTAGAAAGAATATTTTTGCCTTGGTTGGATATATACATTTTTTATACCTACTGAGAACGTGGAAATAAAAAACAGTTATTCATCCAGAGAAATTATGATTCATTTTGAATCAGAATTTCTCAACAGATACTAATTTCCAAGAGAGCAATCTAATCTACAATTCTAAATCGACGCTGGAACGTTTCGACAAAATTAATAGTTCAAGTCGAGAACAAGTCAACTGAACTGCACGTTCCCGATCTTTCACCTTCTAACTGCCTGATTATTACCTTAAAAGCATAAATTTGATTTATTCCTCACTGTAATATGCTACCTGCATCCTACTGTCCACTATTATTAAATTATTGGGCTCATAGCAGCATACCACACGTGAATTTAATACAAATCGTCTCTGATTCGGAATTCAGATGTAGTTTCTCTATATAATGCGGTAAATTCTACCGACACGACAATATTGCTGGGATTACGGATTTTCATCAAGCAATACATTGTTCATCTTTCTCATCCATTTCACTATTGGATTGATTAAACGGTTACGTGGTTATTCAATTTGATTGTTAAGTGTGACGGTGGAAAAAGATTTATCAGTAAAGGGACTCATTCTACAAATTTCAAACTTGATCATCCTGAAGTTAACTCGCAGAAAAAATGAGAAACTTTACTTTCTTCACGTGACCTGAGCAAAGAATGAGTTTTGCGTAACAAGTTGACAAAAATAGTCTAAAAATCTAACATTAGATTTGCTCCAACTGAGGTATAATGGTAAACTGATTTTATTGAACACCGGAAAGTGATTGTTGGCAGGAATTTTCCTTTCTGTTTTTGGCGCTTTGAAATAAGTTCAACACGTCATGGATAGGTTCATCTAGGTTAGGTTAGGTCCATAGTAACTGCGTTTATTCGACCCTCCACCGCAACCCGCAAGGGTTTATTGTAGCTCACACCTATTCACACTCGACCATATAAACCCAGCTTCTAAACGAAGCCGATAAGTTTGTATGATGGGTGGTCTTTTAGGTCAGTTGGTAAGAGTATGGCTCTGCTGAATTCCAAAAAGCTGATTCAGTCCCCAGCGGGGCAGGTACAAAGGATATGCTCTGCTGTTTCATCATTGATGAGGTTGTCGGATAGTCAAGGTGCAAGATTCCCACCATGATATCCGCGAAAACCTTTCCATATGAGGGGTTTTGCACGTCAGCTACACCTGACGATGCCTTAGATTCAACCATGCAGGCCTTTTTCGCTTCTGGTTTTGGTGAAACATCACTTGAGCGCAAACATTTGCTAACCTGCTCATGGAGGGTTTGTTTCTCCACTTGAGACAGATTCTGCATACGCCGCTCAAAAATTTGGTGCAAGGCGATTTCATGAGGTACCCCGCTCTTGAGGAGACGACTCAGTCGTATCCTGGCTGCACCACCAAACCGTTTTTTTAGGTTCAGTCATTGGATCAGGAGTTGGAGAGTTGAGAAGCTCTCGCTCCTGATCTAAATTTACAGGAAGGTCAGTTGGAATCGTGAGCTCGACATCCATCTCCTCTGTAGACTCAGCGTCAGAAAGAATTTTGAAGTTTACTCTGTCCATAAAAGTCCCTCCACGTGAAGCTAGGGAAGGAAGGTCAATCACGGCGGAGCCCCGCATTACCGTGACAAGGCGATGCTACGACGAGAGGGCGCCCGGTATCTCGAAGGTTCCGTAGAGACAGCTGATAGGCTCAGTGTCATTCATTCTCTCGGCACAGACACTTACACCTTAGGATTAGGCCATCGTTGGGATGTCATTCAGTTAGGGATTGCCTGAAAATTGAGACTATTTAGTGAGTGGGTCTACCTAACAATTCACTGCAATCTGCGAGGGTTTATTCTGGATCACAACCATTCTAACTCAGCCAAATCAGTAGCTTCTGAATTCTGAACGGAGCCGGTTAACTTACTTGATGAGTGATCTTTCAAGTCAGATGGTAAAAGTGAAACCCTAACAAATTGTGGAAACTCAATCTGGACCGTGGTGGGGCAGGCAGCGAGTACATCATCTTCTGACAACCTTCTGACAGTATAAGTCTCTTCATATGATAAGTCAATCAATAGTGACGTGTAAGTAGGTCTATCAGACAAAGGAGGTCATCCCTGGAGTTATTTCAAAACATACTCCAAAGGATGTACGAATGCATTGGAATGGGCCAATCCTGGTGTTTTCCTATTGAAGAAAGTTTTTTTGACAGTTTACTAGCAACTTGGACGTTGCTCGGTGAAAGTCGAATGCTTTCTAAACCGTTTAACTGTCCATGTTTATTTTCATCGATGTATGTGTGGGGTTGGTTTTTGACAATCCTCCACACACAAATCAACGGCATAGATTCTCATTCATGAGGTCGCATAGGTAACTCGGCAGATTGATATATCCGTTTTGGGTCTGCGATTGTATACACCTGCAACATGAGCTTTGAAACGTTATAGGAATCACACGTTGAAAGGTAAGACTTCTTTGGTCCTTAACTCGCACAAGTTTCGACTTTTGAGGGTTGTGGTTCGTAGGGGTGCGAAAGCTGGTTAACGGAGAAACAATTTCAACAGATTGTTTGAAGGTGGTTGACGATGTTTCGTGGTGTATTTTATCAGTTCGGACTACCATTGTCTAATATAATATAAATTGATTTGATAACCCTGAAAAAAGAAAAAATATTACCCGAAAATAACAATTTTATTAAACAAAGAAGTGAAATTACAAAGAAATAACATACAAGCAACAACCAAACAAATAAAAATTGAAATATTAATGAAAACTGTAAAAAATGAGAAATTAAAAATATTAATAACAAAAAATGAAAAATAAAAATTGAAAGATTTCAAACCAAGTTATGTCACAACGTTTCGATTGTTAGTATCCACAATCGTCTTGGGTGATAACTGGACTTATTCCTTCGAGATCTGACTATTTATAGGTCATTCGAAACCCACTTACACAGGACAGTCTCTGGAACAGAAATCCAACCACCATCAATCGACTAAAAGAGGAATCATCAAGACTCTACTGAACCGTGCTTTTGGGCTCTGTAATACAAAGGAAGGTTTCGAAATGGAACTAAGCATCATCAAAAATGGCCTTCAACGGAATGGTTACTCCAAAGTGATGGTAGAACAGGCCTTAGCTAGAAGACAGCAAGAACTCCACAAGGAAGAAGCCACAACCAGTACTTGAAGGTCTGAAGCAGGACCTGCTTCGGACCTGCTTCAGATCTATCCGTAGCAGCCTCACGTAAACCAGGCCACCAAACGCGGACTGCGATTCCGAAAATTGCATTTACCGGATACCCTGCGAGTGCGGAGAATCATACATCGGTGAAACTAAGAGGCCATTGAAAGTTCTCATTGCTGAGCACAAGAAACACACAAGGAGGAGAAACCAGCAAATCCGGAATAGCACAGCATGTTTGGATTCATCAACACAATATCAAGGGGGCTCTAGCTGAAATCATCCACAAAGACGAACACTGGTTTAGGAGAAAATTCAAAGAAGCCGCGTATATGTTGTCCAACAACGCATTTAGTCAAGGTAGCGTAGAGATACGTAACATATGGATACCTCTAATCAAGCCAAAAAGTCCCGCCAAACGGTCATCTCCCACCAAAACCAATGAAGCGGAAAGAGGAAAGAGGGGATAGGTGAAAGCACTCGAATGACCTATAAATAGTTAGATCTCGGAGGAATAAGTCCAGTTATCACCCGAAGACGATTCTGGATACTAACAATCGAAACGTTTTGTTAATAATATTTTTAATTTTTCAATTTTTTCAGTTTTTATTGATATTTCGATTTTTATTTGTTTGGTTGTTGCTTGTATGTTATTTCTTTGTGATTTCAGTTTTTTGTTTAATAAAATTGTTATTTTTTCGGTTAATCTTTTTAAATTTTTACAGATTCTTTCAGGGATTTCAAATCAATTTATATTATATTAGACAATGGAAGTCCGAACTGATGAAATAGTTTCAACAGATTTTTTGAACAAACAGATATATCGCCACAACACAAGCACTACAGGAAAATCCTTTAGGCACTCTAAGAGCCGAGCCCGTGCGGAAGTAGCGATTCATATTGGATCATGCTGAGAAAGTTTATTCCACATAAACGAAGTTCTCCAAATGAGAGAGTTCTTGAACACTGAAATTTGAGGTGTACTGAGTTGAACCTCAAAAAAAATCCATAAAAGAGAAAAATCTACAAACTTTTTTCGATGTTCCAGACTATCGAGGTTGCAAGTGATGTTCTCGTCTCCAATCAGACGGATGGCTCTTTTCTGTCTGGAATCCAGCAACTTCAGGGTATGCTCAGGGGTGAAGCTCCATACATGAGAACCATACTCTGAAGGTATGATTTGAGTTTGATGAAGCATCAAAAATTGCTGAGGTGTGTACAGTTTTCTGGTTTGGGACGATATTTCTGTATTCAATCGATTAGTAGAGCTAATTAATCGACACTGGATGGTACTGACCGAATAATAGCCTGATTTCTGATCAATCTATCCGAATGGAATTAACAATCACACATTGAAATAATTTATTATGATCAACTCATATATTGGCGCTATAAATTGGTGAATAAAATATCTGATCTGATGCAATTAAATGATGTCAGCAAAAACAATGGAATATATATCGAATTCGATATTAAATTTGCATATCTTGTTGTATTGAATATCAATGGAGCATATTGATTCCGCGAATGGATTGGATTTCATTGGAAACTGCTAAATGAGAACATAGAAATGATGTTAATTCTACAACTGAATAGAAAATCGATACTTTGTTTCAAGGTTTCGATTGATATTTGATGGCATACGTGCCAATTGGGAAAACACGAAAGAATATAAAGTGTTATTTCCAGTATCAACGGACAAATACAAATATCCGTCCTTCATCAACAGTTTATCCCGATTTCATAATCCATAGTTGTGTAGATGTTTTGATTAGATTAACTAAATTAAAATCAAACAACTAATACAATGTTGAAGCTTGTCGTTAGATTCACCCGTGTAGATAAATATAATAAGTAACTTCATTCCAACACGACAAATTCTATGGAAGAAAAAATGTTTTAGCATATAATGGGTGAATCTCGCGAAAATATTTTTGTTTCACATAAATGGTGTTATGTAATACAATGATGAGTTCATTAGTTCAAATTTCCATTGTCTAACTGATATATTGATTTGAAATCCCTGAAAGAATCTATAAAAATTAAAAAGATTAGCTGAGAAATAGCAATTAGATCAGCGGTTCCCAACTTTTTCAGCTTGGAGGCCCAATAATATTTTTTAAAAAATTTCGAAGCCCATCCCAATTGTGTGATTTATATTGTTGTGATTTATATTGTTAATAGTTATACCTGTCATGTCACACTTGAACGTGAATAATTTGGTCTTATTGATATTCAAGGCGAGCGAATTATAATCGCACCATTCCTTTATCTTCAGTAAGTCATTCTGGATTGTTTCCTTCAATGTTGAAGAATCTTTTCCGTTACACAAGATGGTGGTATCATCAGCAAAGAGCGCCAGGTCAGTATAACAGCATAACAAAAATATAACAGTATAAAAAAAAAGTACTGGTCCCAAAACTGACCCCTGTGGAACGCCGCAATTTATGCACCCGCATTCTGATGATTTTTGTTCGATGAACAATTTTTGTGTGCGGTTCTATAAGTAGGACTAGAACCAGTTGAGGGCACATCCTCTGAATCCGTAAAATGTAGGTGGCAAACCATAGACACGTGTTTCGGACTATGTCCGATGATTTATCGGACTATGTCGATTCTTATTTGAAAACTGAACAATTGGCGATCTTAATGAAGATTAACTCTCCAAAAAAAAGTACATATAAAAACCACAGTACACTTACGAATCATTCCTTCAAGAGGCACTAAAACCTGATTGCGAAATGATTGAGACCGTGAGCAACAAACTTATATAATTAGAGTATTGCAGGAAAATATGAATGAACTTCAATATGAATTTGCTAGGTATCAAGTTCAAAAATAATACTCATATTCTCAAACATTCCAATCGAAATTTCGTGACAAATGCAGATAACATATATCTTTGTACCAATGGCATAAAAAATATGGAATTCATTGACATGGGTGAATTTTGGAGAAACAATGTTACCGACTACCCTGCTGGAACATGAATTTTTCAATGATATCAACAGTGATATCAATATTCTGCTAATCTTCGATCAGGACGGAACCTATCAGAATGGAGTTTTTGAAAAAACAAGTCGGAGAAGAATTTTGAAGTTGAATCTATTCTGGAATCTGGCTGCACTGACAATGCATTAAAAACTTCAAATGATGGAGATAACTCCATCATTTTGTGATATCGAAATTGTAATAGCAATTTGATAAACTTCACTAATGTGTTCGTGAATATGTCAGAATTGCCTCAACCAGAATACATTGTCATCACTGGACTGTATTGATATGACAAATTCATCTTCGGAAATACACAAACATGATATAAATCCGCCTAATATCATAGACTGCAATAGTGTTTTCAGAATAGTGGATTACCATACTGATGGTTATTTACCTGAAAGGCTATTCTTCAACATAAATATGAGTTATTTTGATTCTCCAAAATCGTGTGTAAATACTAGCTCTCAAGCTCTTATCCAAAACCAGCTTCGATTGGAATGACCCCAACTGAAAATAGGTCACCAGAAGAATACCGTGGAAAGATTATCAACCATACCATACATACATACTGGTGATCAAGGATATACATTAACAATAGTCATTGAACTTCAGAGTGTTTGGAAAAATGTTAACGGTTTATATCTGAATAGCGATTTTACCAGCCTACTGATTGTGAATGTGAAAAGTATAGTAAATATATAGTGAAAATAGACAAAATCAACACTACAATTAGTTCTGCTTGTAACACTTATCGATCCATACAGAATATTCATCTGAAATTGGTCATATCAATTCCTTAAACAACAATAGTGCTAACTAACTATTTGTGAAAACTTATAATATTGACTTTTATGTATTCCAGAGCATTGGATGGAAGTCAGTATAAATATAGCATTACCGAATAGCATAGAGCAATACCCTATGGTATGTATCTGTGCAAAAAAGAAGCACTGATTTTCGCCAAAAAAGAACTGAACGTCATCGAAGTTAAATTAATCACAATTTTTTCCGTGGGTTGGACTACCTATCGGGCGCGACTCCAGGTGGTGACCTGTAGTGGTGTAGTGACCTGTCCACCTTCCTGGTGGACAACACTCTGGTACTGTGGGCCAACACTCACCCTCCCTACTCTACAGATACAGATACCACAAACGTGTCCGTCGAGTGTGCAATTCTACTGGAAATATCAATATCTTCATAGAATTTTCCTTACATATGTTACATTTTGCAACTCAGTATTCTGACCTCTCATTCACTTGTGAATTTTTTTATGATAATTGCCGAAAATCTGATAGGAATTCGTGAATACTCTCTGATATTCTCAACTCTCACAGACCAAGTAAAAGTCCGTTAAATGCCACTGAAATATTTATAATATTGCATTGGATAGTGGTGTGTTGATTGTTAAAGTATTTCATCTAGAGAGGGGCTCCGAAACATTTGAATCTCATTCTTCAGATTTACTTTCATTTTTCATGGATTGGCCAGTGTTGAGAGGGTAGAAAAAAAAATCTTCCACGTTTGTGCCATACATATTGAGGTAACAAATTTATTGACTGAACCAACAACGAACTGCTTCATGAATACAGTCATAATTGTATAACCCTCCCAAAGCCACTGCAGCTGCCTATCGTGAAATGATCCCCAAAAAGTCTTTCGCATAACTAGCAGAGAAATTGTTGCTGACCTGGAAATCTGCACACGTTCCAACACGCCCAGTCTTGTCGTCAATTGGAGTATAGAAAGAGCCTTTGGCTATGAATTGACATATTCAGTTCATTGTTCAGTGGAGGTTGTATAGCAAAACCTAGTTTTCATTAAATTTTCGGAATTGTGAAATGTATCTCATATTATATTATGCATAGTTCCATTTTGAAACATGTATTTGGGTGACAAACGTGGGAATAAAATGAACGAAATAGTGAATGATGCTAATCATAAGTGAACAAGATTAATACGATTCTACAGTTATAATGTTTTTGTCGAGAAATAATATTCTAATGTTTTGGCTTGAACAGACAACGTGTTACTTCAGGGCTAGTACTAGAGTGCCACCAAGAATTAGCCAAAGCCTCGATAGATAATAACATTATCCTGAGGTGGGTTAAAGGGCACGACGGGAGTAAAGGTAATCGCATTGCTGACTCTTTAGTCAAAGAAGCGGCTGGACTAAGAATTTCAGGACCCACTGGCGCCTTCGGCCTGATAACTTCGACAATTGCGGAATTAGCCAAACGTCACACCCATCCTCAATCCCTGAAGAGATGGAAAGGAATCAAAGAATGCAGTCTTGCCAGGATCTCCCTGGGCGACCCTGGGAAGCTGGCACCGAAGGAATATTTGGCGATAACCAGGAAGAACCTACGCTTAACAGTAGTAGGATTTCTGACTGGCCACTGTCATCTGAGGAAACACCTCCATTTTATGGGGCTAGTAGATGCACCTTTATGCAGGATGTGTGAACAGGAAGATGAAACTTTCACGCATGTCTTATGCGAGTGTCCAGAGTTATCGTCAATAAGAGAGTGTGTGTTCGGCGAGTCTTGGCCCTCACCTGCCGATATAAAGGAGATGTCTCCGAGGAGTTGTCTTCCACCTAGGAAGGCAACTCCTCTGGAGGATTTACAATGAGCCATATGTGGCCTAAGTGCTGTGGACCTACACTCACCCTCCCTACTCTACAGACACAGAGACACAGAATATTCTAATGATGTTAACGTTTCTATCCAATGTTTCTTGTGAATGATACTGAAGCCTGCCCTGACCGTTATCTCAGACACCAAATTTATGACTCACTGCGAAAGAAATGCGATTGATGAATCGCCACGAAAAGAATAGATGAGTACCGAAACCACTAGAGGTATCTAGAACGTTCGTTACCAATATAAAAATTCGGGTCCTCGCTCAGAGAGGGAGTCGGTATCTAGAAAGTGAATCGTGCGTTTGAAGAAAGAATTGTAACTGTGAAGATAAGTTAAGCGTTGCTGAGTGTTGTATATAAATTAGTTGTGATAGTGAGATATTGTTGAAAATTCTTTGATTCGTTACAATACGTAATATAGAAATTGTGGAAAAACTTATTGGCATTCATAGAAAAAATTTGACAATAGTCCAAAAGAAGGAAGATACAAATAGGAAGCAAAACCTTTCCCGAACTACTTCCAACCACTTCCATATGAACATTGAATTACACCAAACAAAGAGTTCTTCCGGAAGAGATACTTTCATATGAATACTGACATATCGCACTAGTATTTCTAAAGGGGCACAACTCAAAAATCAATATGAAAAAAATCGATAAATATTTCTTTATCGATCATATAAACTGTATCAAGTTGATAAGGACCTCGACGGCCAATACAACGACAAGTAATATCCAAATAGTTTCTTACTCGTCTGGAGTAATGTGGTGGTGCTCCATCTTGTTGGAATGCAATATCCATATCGAATTCATTAGGACTCGCTTCGACGATTTCAGTGATGACAGGGTCAACAGTAGTTTTCAGCATATTCAAATACAGATTCCCTGTTAAATTTTGATCAATAAATAGGGGTCCTACGATATGGTTTGCCAACGTTCCTGCCCAAACTTTAATTTTTTCTGGATATTGGGTATTTGCTTCCCGGAAAACGTGAGGCTTGGTTTCAGTCCAATAACGGCAATTTTGTCTGTAAACATTGTCAATTGAAAAAAATGTACATTCGTCACTAAAACAAATATTGCGGTGATAGGTAGGATGCCTTATAAGGGTTTCCGTCATGATTTCTCAGAATTCTGTCCTTCTTCAGTTAATTGGTGTACAATTTTAATTTTGTATGGATGCCACCTATTCCCCTTCAAAAGTCTCCAACAGTAGGACACCTCATAAACATTCGCGACGAAATAAGTAGACTGTTCAGGATTTACTACCATCTCACCAATTATTTGCACTTGCTGTTCTTCCGGAATGGACGGATGACCTGGGGGCTTCTTGTTATGTACACTACCGATAGTTTTGACATTTTTTGACGTTTTCATAAACAAAAAATAGCTTAACAAACCTTATCGGGTTGTTGAAATTGCCATATGGCAGATGAAAAGGAATATTTCTAAAAATATCGATATTAATGTGTTTGTCTTCAGGAAATTATCAAATATTCCGCTACTTTGTAGTAGGTGAAGATATTGACTTCATATTCTAGGGTTATGAAGTATCCGTCAGGAGCTTCAAAAGGATGTGTCACAAGACTTCCCTTTTCGTCATCTACGTCAACGATTTGACAAGTACAAATATTTCAGGGAAATTCACACTATTTGCAGACGATACTACCATTTTTTGGCAATCGGACAATGCAAACGATTCAACTAAAATCATATCCAACGATATGATGACAGTGAAAAATTGGTGTGATTCAAATCGTCTTTCTCTAAATGTTTCGAAAACTAATATAGTAACTTCCATTTGCGAACTTGACAATATACCCATTGGGAGTAACATCATTGAGAACAAAAGTAGCCTAAAATTTTTAGGCTTGTACGCCTTGTGTAACAAAATGTCCTCTGGATGTTATGCACTCAGAGTAGTCGCAAATGAACTTGGTTTAACAGCAGCTAAGACTGTTTATTTTTCTTTGGTGGAATCTCACTTGAGATATGGAGTTCCATTTTGGGGAGTATGTAGTTATCTACTTCAAAATATTTTAGTTTTGCAAAAACGAGCCATGAGATATATGTGCAAATCAAAACGTACAGACTCTTGTAGATTACTCTTCAACACTCATGGAATTCTAACAGTGATTTCTATCTTTATAATGGAAACAGTTTGTTTAATTAAAAAATATTCGAACACATTTCAATCTTCACCAACCCATTATGTGACAAGGCAATCCAACNTTATGAAGGACAAAGTGAGCTGAATTCTGAGAAGGCACGATATAAGAACAGTATTCTGATTCAACAAACAAATTCCTCTTCTCTACGAACACCTAAGGCCACAATACCCAATAAAGTCCAGGGTATATACGAAAAACCATGTTTCACCTACTTCAGAACTGTCATCGGCCAGACCGACAGAAGAGCCTCCAAAAGATCCAACCTCATCCCTCTTCCAGCACCATCGTGAAACTGGCTACATAATAAGCCTCGAATACACCAAAACCATTGCCACCAAAAAACGTCTCAGGCTGAGGTGATACGCGAAGCTTTCGAAATTGGAAAACGTCCGAACTCTCTCACAAACGAGATGATTTACATAGATTATTCATTCATGGAGATCCCTACTGTCAAGCCTTATATGTTATAATTGATCATCTGGCTTCTCCAAGTCATAACCTCGTTTCCACTACCAATTCCAACATCGCTTCTACTACCGATCCGTCCCTACAGTCGCCCAGTAACAGTCCAGTCGTCTGAGCCTTGGGAGTAGGCAGATTGAGACCGTTGCAGAGATCATCATCGATCCGACGTTGAGTCACAAAACTCTTAGAGCGTGTCACTAGTAAGTGAGTAAGTGAGTAAATTTATTCAATTCAAATAATTGAAGGATGTAGCCGTTACTACGTGGTGGGAAATCATAATGAAGAAAAGAGAATTGAAACTTTCTATGTTTTTACCACTTTTATTTGTAACTAACATCCAGACAGTCATAAATTAGCAGCCTACAATTTAATGTTACACAGAGCATTCTCACTGCCTTTGTCTGCTAACAATCTAGTTAAGGAAATTGATATAATTATACAGATAGGTCATAATAATGGTTTCAATGCGGATACTATCCAGAAGTTAGTCAGAAAACAAATTGACACATGCGCATTGTGAACTGCAAATTCAGGTACTCAATCAAGTACCTGAATGGTATATATTAGCGAATGTAATGAATCATTGTTAGTTTATTGTTCAAGTTTGAAAATGTCCATATAGGACGAAACTGCAGTAACGTTAGTTACGAATGAAAGTGGTAAAAAACATAGAAATTGTCATTTCTCTTTTCATCAGAAAACAAAGCCGTAAATTCACTTACAGATCAATATACCAACAGGTCAAACAACCAGAAATAAAAAATTGGTAGGGGAAGGGAGAGCATAAAGGGGACGTTAAGGGAAATGAACAATTAAAAAACTAATCACAACCCTTTGGTAACACATTGAAGAATCATTTGACATAGAATTTGGTAATAAAAACAATCAACATTTTTTTAAATTTTAATTTTACGAAACCGTAGTGAAAACCCCATCATGCCCCAGGGTAGGGGTAGTATGAGGTAGCAATTTGGGGCAGTACGGGGTACATAGTTATTTTGTCTCACAGAATATGCAGATGTGGATTTCTTCTTCATTTTCGTCATCTACACTTGTACAGTCTGTATGTGCCCAACATCCACAAAGTTGACAGGGCACCCAACCTTCCGAGGACTTTAAATAATTATGATTGAGGTCCATGCAATAAATGCATAAAGCGTCCTTATCTATATTATCAACGTCGGAGTGAACTTTTTTGGTCTTTTGTTTCTTTAAGCCTTTTTTCAACCCTTCTTTTGGATTTGAACATTTCTTCGTCCGTTGAAGTAGTTCTCTTTCTTCAAGTTCGTTTTTGTAGGGTGTTGAAGTAAGTATAACAGTTTTTCCTCTGCGATAATTTTTTCTCGTTTGGTTTCTTTGTTGCACTGCTGGGATTGCGAGAATATATTTAGGAGAAGCATTTTCAAAAGTCGTTGTTAAATCTCGAAAAACTTTCCGGATCGGAGATCGGATTAGGCTATCATCTTGTCGTGATGGTCCAGGCTGAGGCTCTGAGATAGGAGTTCCTTGTGAAGACTGTGAAATAGAAGATCTTTCGAGAGGTGGGGAGCTGATGAAAGAGATCCTACCTGTTTACTCCCCTTTTCTGCAATAATTTTGCTCTTTGTTTTAGACACACATATTATTCCAGTCTCATCGCAATTGTATATTCAGTTGGGCATCAGATTATATTTGCAAGCAAAGAATAGAACTTATCCACAGCCACTTTGTTAAACCCCATAGCTCGTGCTACTGATGTAGCTTCTGGTTTTCGGATGGATAAATCCGGGTGACACTTCCAAAATTCTTTCATCCAATCTACGCCAGCTATCTCTTTATCGCGGTTAAAATTATGTGCCTTCCCAACTGATACGCTAGTTTTCGTAGAACGACGGTGATCAAACCAAACAAACGTTTTTCCATTTCTTTAATAAACCTCCCGAGCTCATCTTCCTCTTGTTTCGAAAATACTGGCTTAAAATTACCTGGAGTTGAGTTAAGAGAGAGCTCACCCTTCCTTATTTTGGCCACGTGACGCTCCAAAGTGGCCTGTGGAACACCGTATAGCTGAGCTGCTTTTCTGCAGCCTGCTGATTTGCTTGAAACGACATCGATTGCCTGTTTCATGCTTTCTATAGACCAACTGCCTCTCGAGCCTTTCTTCTTATACGTTCTCACCATTTTCAAGCCTAAAACAAGATAAGACCTATGATCAAATGAACAAAGCATTTTTTTAAGATCAAAGGGGCATAATGAGGACAGCAGTTAAGGGGCATAATAGGGCACCCCATCTTGCCCCGTAACCATGTCCCCGTTATGCCCCTATAACTAACATTGCTTTAATCACAGATTTTAAAAAAACTGTCAATAGCTACAGTGATTTTGTTGAGAACATAACAACACACAAAACCGCTACAAAACACACTACAAAAATGTACAGTGATCAACTAAACACTTACCTGGTTACGTTTATTTTTGTAAGAACACCAAATTAGATGAAAATACCTCGAAAAATGTTTTTTGTCGTAAGAAACAAAAGCGTCCAGTCTGCTCGTGCGTCATTCGCGGACTGATCGCTGATGCAAAATGGTCGCCTGTTAGAGAAAACAAAACGCGGCTAGTGTTAGCGGTTACTTGAATGTGTGGGTGGCCACATCGTGCCTCGCGTCCCCGTTATGCCCCCGCTTCCTCTAACTCTAACATATTTTGGAAAAAGAACAGAGATTATTGCGGGTTTCTTCAGAAAGTGGCAATCAAACCACATGCCAGGTTATCTGATTTCCTTTTCAATGCCAAAGATAAGGTGGACAAGTTGGAGAAATCTGGAGTTCATAAGCTCAAGTGTCCGGAGTATAATAGTGTTTATGTGGTACAATGTGGTCAAAATTTCTCAAAACGTTATGCTGAACATGAAAGGTCCTTTAGACTAGGTGAAAATGATTCAACGTTTTCAAATCATTCCTTGGCATGCAACCACAAGTTTCCGAATCTAAGCGATGCGGAAATTTTGCACTATGCAAGGAAGGGTTACAAACTCAATTATTTAGAATCCTTGGAAATTCACAACCATAAACATTGCGGGTGCAACCTATCAAATGATCAAATCGATTTAGTTCACTCACCGGTTTTCAAATTGGCACATCCGCATTGTAAACTGTAAATTCAGGTACTCAATCAAGCCAATTACCTAAATTAGTACCTACAGGGGTGGTATATAATGGGTAATGTCCTTAGAGGATGAAACTGCAGTAACGTTAGTTACAAATAAAAGTGGTAAAAACATAGAAAGTTTCAATTCTCTTTTCTTCATTATTCAATTCAATTACATACTCGCCTATGACAAAATAAAAAAAGTATGAAAGTTACGGCTACTTAAGCAAGCTTGCATGGTAGCCATCATTGTATTCATAATCAGACTTACTAATTTTGTGGGGTGGAGAACGGAAGAGATAGGAAAAATATAGAAGACGAGAAACAGAGATCTGTTTGTGATGCGCTCTGGAAAGCACCAATAATAATGGCTATTTCTCATTTAAGTATCAGTAGAAGCATATCATAATTGATCTCAATAATTTTTTTCAACTCTCTTTTGAATTTGAGTTTGTTTCTCATACCTTTCAATGATTCAAATAGAGTGTTGTGAAGTTCAGGTCCACGTTATACATTTTTGATGCATGAGTCTGCATCGTGGAACATTACTGGTCTAAACTGAATCGTTACGAGCGATGAAAGCATGCTGTATAAATTTGATTGAAGAATTAGCAGTCCATAATATAATCTGGGTTTTTGTAACTCAGAATAATCCAGTGTTATCATAAGACTGCTTACAATACCTCCGATCTTTCTTTATCATAATTCTTATTGTCTACGTGAGGAGTAAGCGGATCAGGACTTCAATGTAGTCATAGCTCCTTTAAAATGGCATCAAAGTCGAAGCCGAAACGTGGAACCACTAAAACACCAGACGTTGTTCAACCCGGACGTCAAATCATCATATATTCATAATGACAAGTCTATCCATAAAGTAGAAGGGCGTACTTTTGAAGCTGTTGGAAGTTTCGCCCTCTTGAAATTTCTAGAACAATTCATAACATTTGACAGTATTGGAGAGCATTACAGAATGAACTCGAAGATTCTGGAATGATGGGGAATATTTGGGATAAGTTTGAAATGTTCGTGAATATCTCGGGACATACAGGAGTAGAGTAATAGTCTAGTCACAGAGTTCATATTACTATCAGATGAGAGAGAGAATAGTACTCCTCCAAACTATAGTGAACTTCATCAAGTAGTGCTTCTATAACAGACTTTCGAAATTATTTGATAGAGTTAATAGTCTTCAGGCGTAAGGGTAGGTGGTTATATATTTTTATACTTTCGTATATAATTGATTTTCTGGTCGGGTTCGAGGAAAGTATAGGTAGAGATAAATTGGAATTATATGTCCTAGATGTTCGTTAGTTTAACTGGGGTTATCCAAGTTTTCGCGATTTTTAAAGACTATTGACACTCTTTCTAGTACTAGTAAAGAAAACAGAGTAGGTATTCTCTGAGAGACCGGAAAGTGGCGTGCATGAATGTTCATGCACATATATGTCGTATTGCCCTCTTCTGTAAAATGAAAATGCTATTGAACCTTTGTTGGCTGTACATGCCCCAGAAAGCAATACTGTATCTGAGATCGTAACACGCTGTTTCAGCTGTTTCTGAACCAATCTCGCTTGTAGCCATTTCTACGACATAACACCCTGTGGCCAGTTTATCACTGAGAACCAAGATGTGATCATCAAATTCCAGCTCGTTGTCAATAACTAAGCCTAGAAATTTTGTGTGATTCCACGTTCTAGTGGGTCATGACCAATAGTTATACCTGTCATGTCACACTTGAACGTGAATAATTTGGTCTTATTGATATTCAAGGCGAGCGAATTATAATCGCACCATTCCTTTATCTTTACTAAGTCATTCTGAATTGTTCCCTTCAATGTTGAAGAATCTTTTTCATTCCACAAGATGGTGGTATCATTAGCAAAGAGCGCCAGATCAGTATAACAAAAATATAGAAGTATAACAAAAATAGTACTGGCCCCAAAACTGACCCCTGTGGAACGCCGCAATTAATGCACCCGCATTCTGAGGATTTTTGTCCAATGAACAATTTTTGTGTGCGGTTCTATAAGTAGGACAAGAACCAATTGAAAGCACATCCTCTGAATCCGTAAAATGTAGGTGGCAAATCATAGACACGTGTTTCGAACTATGTCGGACTATGTCCGATGAACAATTGGTGATCTTAATGAAGACCAACTCTCCATGAAAACCACAGTACACTTACGAATCATTTCTTCAATTCAATATGAAATTACTAGGTATCAAGCTCAAACTTAATACTCATATGCTCAAATATTTCAATCGAAATTTTGCCACAAATGCAGATGACATATATCTTTGTACCAATGGCATAAAAAATATGAAAGTCAATGACATGGGTGAATTTTGGAGAAACAATGTTACCGACTACCCTGCTGGAACATGAATTTTTCAATGATATCAACAGTGATATTCTGCTAATCTTCGATCAGAACGGAACCGATCAGAACGGAGTTTTTGACGGAGATGAATTTGAAATTGAATCTATTCTGGAACCTGGCTGCACTGACAAGGCATTAAAAACTTCAAATACTATGACAAAGATAACTCCATCGTTTTGTGATATCGAAATTGTAATAGCAATTTGATAAACGTGAATATGTCAGAATTGCCTCAACCAGAATACATTGTCATCACTGGACTGTATTGATATGACAAATGTGTCTTCGGAAATACACAAACATGATATAATTCCGCCTGATATCATAGACTGCAATAGTGTTTTCAGAATAGTGGAATACGATACTGATGTTTATTTACTTGAAGAGGCTATCCTTCAACATGAATATGGGTTATTTTGATTCTCCAAAATCGTATGTAAATACTAGCTCTCAAGCTCTTATCCAAAACCAGCTTCGATTGGAATGACCCCAACTGAAAATAGGTCACCAGAAGAATACCGTGGAAAGATTATCAACCACGTAACTTCCGGGTTATCCCAAATGGGGTTCGTCTTTGACCATTAATGGATTCTAATACTGGTGATCAAGGATATACATTAACAATAGTCATTGAATTCCAGAGTGTTTGAAAAAATGTTATGTAAATACTAGCTCTCAAGCTCTTATCCAAAACCAGCTTCGATTGGAATGACCCCAACTGAAAATAGGTCACCAGAAGAATACCGTGGAAAGATTATCAACCACGTAACTTCCGGGTTATCCCAAATGGGGTTCGTCTTTGACCATTAATGGATTCTAATACTGGTGATCAAGGATATACATTAACAATAGTCATTGAACTTCAGAGTGTTTGGAAAAATGTTAACGGTTTATATCTGAATAGCGATTTTACCAGCCTACTGATTGTGAATGTGAAAAGTATAGTAAATATATAGTGAAAATAGACAAAATCAACACTACAATTAGTTCTGCTTGTAACACTTATCGATCCATACAGAATATTCATCTGAAATTGGTCATATCAATTCCTTAAACAACAATAGTGCTAACTAACTATTTGTGAAAACTTATAATATTGACTTTTATGTATTCCAGAGCATTGGATGGAAGTCAGTATAAATATAGCATTACCGAATAGCATAGAGCAATACCCTATGGTATGTATCTGTGCAAAAAAGAAGCACTGATTTTCGCCAAAAAAGAACTGAACGTCATCGAAGTTAAATTAATCACAATTTTTTCCGTGGGTTGGACTACCTATCGGGCGCGACTCCAGGTGGTGACCTGTAGTGGTGTAGTGACCTGTCCACCTTCCTGGTGGACAACACTCTGGTACTGTGGGCCAACACTCACCCTCCCTACTCTACAGATACAGATACCACAAACGTGTCCGTCGAGTGTGCAATTCTACTGGAAATATCAATATCTTCATAGAATTTTCCTTACATATGTTACATTTTGCAACTCAGTATTCTGACCTCTCATTCACTTGTGAATTTTTTTATGATAATTGCCGAAAATCTGATAGGAATTCGTGAATACTCTCTGATATTCTCAACTCTCACAGACCAAGTAAAAGTCCGTTAAATGCCACTGAAATATTTATAATATTGCATTGGATAGTGGTGTGTTGATTGTTAAAGTATTTCATCTAGAGAGGGGCTCCGAACCATTTGAATCTCATTATTCAGATTTACTTTCATTTTTTATGGATTGGCCAGTGTTAAAAGGGTAGAGAAAAAATCTTCTACGTTCATGCCATAAAAATTGAGGTAACAAATTCATTGACTGAGCTAACAACTAACTACTTCATGAATACAATCATAATTGTATAACCTTCCCAAAGCCACTGCAGCTGCCTATCGTGAAATGATCCCCAAAACGTCTTTCGCATAACTAGCAGAGAAATTGTTGCTGACTTGGAAACCTGCACACGTTCCAACACGCCCACTCTTGTCGTCAGTTGGAGTATGGAAAGGGCCTTTGACTATGAATTGACACATTCAGTTCATTGTTCAGTGGAGGTTGTATAGCAAAACCTAGTTTCCATTAAATTTTCGGAATTGTGAAATGTATCTCATGTTATATTATCCATAGTTCTATTTGGACACATGTATCCGATGACGTGTATTTGGGTGACATACGTGGGAATAAAATGAACGAAATAGTGAATGATGCTAAAAAAAATATTATACCAATACTGAGTTGAAAGTCCATATTTCAATGATCCAAAATGGAAAATATTCCGTAGAAAGTTATACCCATCATAGTCCGGCGACAAACAATGAAATTCTTGCAATTTTATTACACTACCAACATAAACAGAAAAGAATCTTAGAGAACGTAATCCAGTTACGAACAATATAATTACTAGCTACCAAATAATTTTGAATACTCTGAAGCTAACAAGCCACTTGCTGCTCAAAAACTTCGCAAGTAATAACAACTTTTTCAAACATTCCAGTGCAATGTTCGATTAAAATTGCCGCAATATGATTTTATAACCCGATATCGGTTAGTTTTCTGCCCTCCCTTTGAAATAATTGCCCATATTTACGTTTCATGCAGGGGTATCCATCAAAATATCTCTATTCTGAATTTGATTTGTTCGTACTCATCTATTCATCATGCAGCTAGATGCATGTCATTTGGGAAAACTTGTGGATACGTTTCCCAATGGTATTCCAGAAGTGCTTTCATAATTTTCACTATCGCAGTTGTCGGTTTCAAATATTGGTCAAACCACCAACACCGATATGAAAATTTGGCAAGCTGACTTAGGTGTCACTCTAGTAGGTGGTTTCATTTATGACTCGCTTGCATTAACGCAGCCCCGCGAGTGCCCAAGAAAACCCATTCACTACAATTCCACCAAGGACAACTCCACCCTCATAAGAAACAAGAACCTGAATGCCCCACGAAAAAACCCACTAACCCGACTAACATAGAATAAGCGCATCATACACATTGAAACTAATCATCAATACCTATAAATGAGCTACCATGAGCCATTAACCCAGATTAGTCTTTCTCAAAGTGGGCATTGAAGCGGTTTAGGGGGGCGATGGCTGATTTGAAACTGTTTTTTTGCTTTTAACACAAACTTAACCGCTTTTGTACGCTTAACGCGCGTTTCCTCATGTAACGCCATCTAGGGTACTAGACAATAACAATTTCCTGTCCGATAGTTGTCAAACTGTACAATAGATGGCGGTAAGTTTCAATGTGAAGCGAGAAGTTTCTAGTCTTCATTCTCGAAAGTACGAGGCCCGCCCACTACCTCATATAAAAGCGTGCCCGCCATCCAGCCAGTAATGTCATTCGACGATATTACGAAAACAAGTGAATTCAGTTAGCGACTAGCTAGGTAAAGTGCTGTATGTGCGGTGGTGAATACTGTCAGTGGTGTCATTAGCAAGTTTTTAATACTCGAATCTTTACTTCGGCATTTTTGAAGATACAATTATGTTGGAAGCAAACACGAAAAAACGGCAGTATAGCGTGGAATATAAAAAATATAGATTCATTGAAAATTCCACAAATCTATCTTCGCCTAGGTGCCTTCCTTGACAAAAAACATTTTCGATTGAAGCGATGAAACCCTTAAAGGCAAGAATGATCATTTGAATGAAATGCATTCAGATAAAAAAACAGAACTGTGACTTATTATCAAGAACTGGAAGAGAAACACTCAGCCCAGCCAACTGTGCTCCATAAACCAGCGGCAGATATCATCCGAAAAAATCCTTTGAGCAATAGTTCCGTGCAAAGACGAATTGATGAAATGTCTGAAAACATTTAAGAGTCATTGTGCAATCATCTGAAGACTTCTAAATTCTCAATTCAGCTTACACACTTCTCCAATGAAGCATTGTTGTTGTCATACGTGAGGTTTATTAAAAATGAGAAAATATATCAAGAACTACTATTTGCCAGAAATTCAGAGACGAATACAAAAGGAGAAACCATATATAATACACTTGAAAAAATTTGTGATGAGAAAGAAATTACACTGAAAAATAGTATATCAGCTGCTACGGTGGCGCTCCGGCTATGACAGGACATCACAAAGGCTTCATAGCGTACTTATAAAATAAAATTCCAGATGTGCTCGCTGTACATTGCGTCATCCATAAGCAACATTTGGTTGCAAAAAATTTGAGTGAGCACCTCTCTCAATCACTGCAATATATCATCAAAGCAGTTAATAACATCTGAAACAGCTCTTTAAAGGACAGATTATTTATTCAGCTTTGTGTTGCTAATGATGAAGATTTCAACTGATTGCTATTTCACACATAAGTGCGTTGATTATCAAGAGGTACCTGTCTGACTCGATTTTACAATCTATTCGACTCTGTAATAGAATTCTTGGAAAACAAAGACAAATAATTGCACGACAACCTCATCAATTCAAAGAATGATATTGCGTACTTGACAGACCTGTATAAATTATTTAATTATGTCAATCTCCAACTCCAAGGTGACGACTTGAATTTGATTGAAACAAAAAATGTCATTGCTGCTTTTGTACCCAAATTGCTCTTATACAAGAATAATATCGGCAGATGTGAGTTTCGAAATTTCCCTAATTTGTCAGCATTATTCTTCAATAACGGCGATTTGCTTGTTTACTGCGAACATTTGGAGAACCTACACAGTGATTTCGCAGGACATCTTAAAATTAGAAATACTGTACTGGGTGTTGGAAGAAGAACCCATAGAACTGATAACGAACGAGGAAATAAAAATAAAATTCAAATATGTATACCAAGAATTTTGGCTACAAAAGCCAATCCCGCAATTGTACCCTGGATTGTGGTCCATCGTTCAATGAATTTTGATAGCATTTCCATCATTGTATTTGTGGAAACGTTGATTTAGTGCTGTGACAACGTTGCTAACTAAAAAGAGAAATCGGTTGCAGATTACCGAACTCGGTGACTTACGGCTGTTTTTGAGTAAATTCAAGCCTGATATTAACAAACTTGTTAAAAATCATCAAATTCATCCTTCACATTACATTAGTTTTAAAATTCAAATTGAAATGTTTGTTTTAATAACATCAATAAAAGTTTTCCTAATATTACAAAATGGTGTTTTACATTAACCTCATCAGAAAGTCTTATTTTCACATGACACACATAATTTAATTATTAAAATAATGACTGCGATTGTGATTCTTAAAATGTAGTAAAGTGAAAAAAAATTGGGGGGCGCTAGAAAGTAATTAATTCTCGAAATGGGCGGTAGAAAAAATAAATTTGAGCACCTCTGACCTAGATTGTAAGCCATTGTAAGTTTTCAAATTATCACCCTGTATATATTATTGTTTTTTTTTCACTTGTATGCTGATGATTGAACTATTTTATCAGTGAATTCCAAATCTATTCATTTTATTATTGTCTTCGTTATATTTGGTTGGTTGATTTCGTTTCGGTGACAAAGATTTGACTTTTTGAAAAACTGAAACTATAAATATAGTTTCCGCTGGAGAGAAATCTGTTTCAAAGACAAACTCAACTGAAGTTTCAGAATAACTTCCGGGTTTCAAGTTGTAAATGTCGTTCCTGTGTGCTTGCGGGAACTCCTCGTAATTTCACTACAGGAATTGTGTTCTAACAATGCACCAGTGATTTTGAGAAATCGTCTACACAACAAAACATTTCTGTTAGTTCTCTTTGCTGTGTTTCGCACACTTTCACTCCTTAAATATAATACGAAACAATTCGAAATCTTTAGATCAGGGTAGTAACGAAAATAAGATTTGAATACGATTCCCGCACGATTTCCTTCTAATTTATGAACATAATAATCGTATTCGAGAACACAAATAGAAATCATCGAACAAATTCACAATATACTACGAAAGAAAACAAAATTTGCTTCTTTTTTTGATATCATTCAAGGCCGGATTTATCTTCAATTCCATCTATTGTTCCATGTGAATTCACAAAACTTGAACTCGATTGTGAGATTGAGAGATTATGTTTAGCCACTTATTAATTTTATGGGTAGAAAAACTTATGGCGGAGGCAGAGGTCGCACCGAATTGGTGCTTGAAACAATGGAATGAAAATAATCCCGAACCAATAAGTCTATGGCCTAAAGAAAAAACTATTACTGCAGCGATAGTTACATACGGTGCAAAAGTACATCCTGAAGTACTTGATACACTAACCTATCAAGGGTGAAGTAGAGTGAACGGTGAGCTGAGTGGATACAGAACTGTTACCTATGGAGTTCCACAAGGTACGGTCCTGGGTCCCATTTTATTCGTTATTCATTTGAAAGACATGTTATCTCTAGAAATTCAGAGAAATTTCACTGCGTATGCCGGTGATATAGCAATTATCTTCATGAGGAATTCATGGCCCAAAGTTATCAATCTAAGAAACCGAAATATCTTGTTTTTCAGCCAATGGCTGAATAATTATTTACTTGCCAAAGAATATTGACGAAACAGTAGCATATCCTTCCAAGAATGATATCAATAATAACCTTCGAACCATTATTATTAACTATGTCGAGAACTACAAGTATCTAGGAATAACAATTGACTATAAATTAACGTGAAAAATACATATATCCAATCTGGTCTCAAAAATGAGGCAAACTATCTATAAATTTCACTCTCTAAGAGATATCTTAAATACTGCTACTCTTGGTATCATACAGAGCTTACTGCAATACTGCATTATAGTATGGGGACATGCATATAAAACAAATTATGGAAACATTGGTTACAGCACTGAAATATATTATCAAAATCTGCCTTCGGAAACAGAGAAGATATCCATCAAACCTTCTTTTCAAAGAATTCATCGTCCTAATAGTCACAAAACTGTTGTTCTTTAAAAACTTATTGATATTTATCCACAAAAATTGCAGTCCATCTGATGCATTATCTCACGGTGGTGTTACAACTAGAGCAGTGTCGAACAAAAATATGCAAGTTCCATCCTTAAACTATGAGTTGACGGGATACCGTTTCAATTATCTTGGTAAAAAAATTTACGATATAGTAGATTAACCGGTTGACGGAGGGAACAAATCTATTCAGTTGTTAAGTGGCTCTGCTGGTTATATGTGTATACTGATACATAAGTAGTAGATATATTAGATGTGTGAAACAGTTAGTGTTTACGGTTATGTGCACTATATATGTATGTATATATTTGTTTGTTTGTTCTAGCATCATCACATACAACAATACAATGAAACTTTGTATTCAAACTCACACACATAGTCTCCAACTACTATTAATCGCCACTTTTCTACCTTTCTTATTAACTTTTTTTTCTCAAATTCGGTTGCAAATAATTATGTCTGAGTTTATAGTCCTTATAGTCCTCATAATCGTTTCATTAGAGACATATTCAAAATTACGGTATTACTGTTTGCTACACACGAGATTGCTCTGTAGTGATTTGTTGCGAATATTCGTATTCGCATCCGCAAATATGTTCAAAAATATGTTTCAAATATGTTTTTCCGTTAACCAGCTATCGCACCCCTACGACAGACAAACCTCAGAAGTCGAAGCGTGTGCGAGCTAAGGACTAACGAGGTCTTCCCTTTTAACGTGTGATTCCTAACACGGGTTGGACGATAGCAAGTAAAAATCGAGCGTTCTGCCTGCAGCTTGAACCATCGACTCCCACATCGGCCGATTGACTGAGTGAACAAAGCACCCACGTCGCATCGCCCGGCTACCGACCGATCGAATGCGGAGCTTCTGTATAGATTTTGATATCCGCATCTGCATCTGCATCCGCAATAATCAATGTGAATGTTTATGCGGATGCGGATATAATACAGATTGCGGCAAAAAAGGAATTGGGCGGGGCCAGCGGGTGGTGCGTGTTGTCCGCACGTGATGATGACCAATAGGAGCGAACAAATTGGTTGACGCGTTTGTTAACGTGTTTGTTGTGGTGCATAATTTGATTCTTGTGAATAAATCACTCCGTGTTTGTTTGCGCTGTTGATATAGTCGAAGTAACTGATCTAGCATTTCTTAAAGCTATCGGCGAACTCAAAGGCCAAAAAACCAATACAAAGAAATAATGCCGCTACGAATTAGTCCACGTGGATTGAAGAACTGGCGGTTCGTATTGGATAATTTTTACTAACCGAATTTTGTGATTGGCTGAAGAGTCATAACATTAAATTTGAAGTCATGTTACGGTGACCAATAGAATGTAGCGATGAGTACCGCCGTTATATCGTCAATGTTCAGTTCAGGAACTGAGAACGATTTGAGTGTTGAAATTCGACGTTGGTGAAGTTATAATTACTCGAAATGTTTGTTATTTGTTTATGATGTGGCGTCTTTGGACGAGTAATAATAGTAATAACGAAAGTAAAAACAACGCATACTTTTTCCTGTGTAGTGATTCCGCTGGCGATGGTGAACAATGCGAAAAAAAAATACCGGTGAATAAGATTTGGATGCATTTGAATATTGAAACACAGAGAGTATGTTTCAACGTATATAAGAATCTACACCTCAAGTTTGGTTTCGAGGGAAAAAACTATTACAAGCAACATCAGATTCTACCGAAATTCCTTTGTCAACTGTACGTAGATAGTCAAAAACAAACCTTATGAACACAAGACGTGATGTGATGCGGGAATACCAAAACCTTCAGATGTCCATATAATAAAATCATAAAAAAAACAATATATGACTGTTACAAAAGCAATTTGATTCCTACAATTGAAATTATAAGGAAGAAATTCAATACTTCCGGCCACAACGTGAGCTGCTGTGACAAAACTCTTCAGAATTGGATAAAGAAACTAGGATTTGGATTGAAGATAATAATCAAACGTCAAGCAGTTACGGAAAGCAGAAAAATAGTGGAAATGCGTAACAACTACGATACCTTGTCAGGACTCTGAAAAATTTACTTTCAACAAAGTTTTTTTGGGAAACAACAATTTATATACCTTCGCCACCTACTTAGATCCTCGCTATAAGCAGACATTTTTTACACTGGTGACTGAGTAAGAGATTATGAACGATATTTTGATGATAACAAATATTGAGAGTGAGGTTTTCGGTTCTATTAATGCCAATTCCGAAGGGATTAAAAAGGTTATCGAACAACTGGGACCAGGGACACCGAGTAGTTAGGAAGGCATGCTTTGAAAACTATGTGGAGTAAATCTGGATAAAAATCCTCTCAAGTGAGGGAATGTTCATTGAGAGGAATTTCAGATATTATCACCGATAGTATGAAAATTTGTACCCGCTCCACCAGGTAGTGTTCCTAAGAAAAGGCGGCACTATTACTCTTTACTATATAATGCTCCCATTTTCAACTTGAAAAAATTGGAATATTATACTTAAAACTGATTTTATTGATTTGAAATTTCAATGATTACTGAGTCAATGTTTCAATTCTTCATTCATAAATAACTATATTTACATAGGATCTTGAACATCCGAATTCGCATCCGCAGATGTGACCCTTAAAATATCTGCATCCGCATTCAAATCCGCATATGTGAAAAAATTAGCATTCACAACATCCCTGATTTGTTTCATTATTTTGTTCTATTTGTTTGTTCAGGTTGCATTATTACACATATTGTGTTACGCTGTATTTACTGTACCCATAAAATGTATCTATGTATGTATATATAAGTCCTGTGTTCAAGTGTCGCCAGTCTGTTATGTCATTCTTTTTCTGCACTACGAAGTAACTGAAATCATTACGAGTCAGTCGAGATATAATTCAATGCATTCTTCATCGATATTCTCCCTGTCATGAATTGAAAAATAGTTGCATTGCGTGCCTGGTACAATTATATCAATTTATCTCTTCTTCATATCTATGTCGATCTAATTACATATTGAATAATTGATACCATTTCATTCATTTCTGGAATGGCATAAATCATTTCAGTTGATAACAGATTCTGGGATCATACTGAAAACTGGCATTGATTTTATATTTTTCGAATTACTCTTGAGTAGTAACTGAAAATGGTCAACTTTGTACTTGTCAACAAAATGTTCAGAATCGTTCCAGCCGTTGATCTCACTTCAAAATTGAACAGTTATAGTGAGATCAGTTATATACAACCACTGTCGGTAATAACAGGCGGTCTTTAATGACTTCATTACCGCTAATATGAAAACCAGTGAGCAGACCAGGTCAATTTGGTCATTCAATAGGATACATCCGAAATGCTTTCATGTACTTCCAAAGATACTTAATAATTGAGCTTCCAACCCCTACGTATCGAGAATTTGTGATTGCATTCCCAGGAATAGTTTTAAAACGTCGAAACTTTTATACCTACTCTGAAGGACCTTTCATGTTCAACAAATGGTTTTGAGAAATTTTGTCCACATTGTCCCACATGAACACAATAACACTTCAGACTCTTAAGCTCCAGATTTCTCCATTTTGTCCACTCTATCTTTGGCATCAATAAGGCATTTGGCCCGAATGTCACTTCCACATTGTTTTACTTGAAAAATCCCGTAATTATCTTTGTCCTTTCACCAAAATATGTTAAAGTTAGGAATTTTTTGATTTATGATTGTTTGATCTGGGGGTATATTACTTTGTACGTGAATTTAAGGCTTTGTTTTCTGAGTTACTTCTGGATTTCAATACCTACTCTGAAGGACCTTTCATGTTCAGCAAACGGTTTTGAGAAATTTTGTCCACATTGTCCCACATGAACACAATAACACTTCAGACTCTTAAGCTCCAGATTTCTCCATTTTGTCCACTCTAAAGTTAGGAATTTTTTGATTTATGATTGTTTGATCTGGGGGTATATTACTTTGTACGTGAATTTAAGGCTTTGTTTTCTGAGTTACTTCTGGATTTCAGACAAAGGTAACGAAAATGCTTTGTGTAACATAGAACTGTAGGCTGCTAATTTATGACTATCGGGATTGAAAAAAAATCACTTGGGATTGTAATGTCTGTATAGCTCAGTTTTTTGAATACTTTGAACCCAAATTCATTATGATTATGTGTAATTGTCAGGTCTGGGAAATTGATCTATTTTTCTATCTCTGTTTCGAGTGTGAACTGAATGATGCTATTGAAAATATTCATGAATGGCATAAATTGGTTCAGTCGTGTAGTATCTCTGAAAGAGGCGAGAATATCGTCTACATATCTGTACCAAAAATGAATGTTTTTCACCCAGGGTGGAATATACTATAGTGATCTCCAAGATGTTCCTAATTATGTTTAGACTTGGCCTACTTTGGCTCGATCTAATGTATTCAAAATGAGAGACTTACGTTTGTTGTACGGTATGTTAGAGAACTCATCACATCAAATGAAACTGAAATTGAATTATGTGGCGTGGCTTGGCTACTTATTTCTTCTGCTGAAGTGAGCTAACTTTCAATGATGTAGCGTGAGACGAAACTGCTGATATTTTTGAACAATTTTTTGAGCCGTTTTTCTCTAACCGGACTGTTTATATACAAAACTACCGGTATAAAAACATAGAAAGTTTTCATTCTCATTTTTCATGATCTCCTGCCACGTAGCAGAAGCTTCGTCCTTCAATTTATTTTTACTGTAACTCAATTCGCGGGGTTTGTTAAGGCAAGCCTAATTAATACAAACCATATCAACTCAAAAACGAGGCAATAAAATTTCCAAAAGGTAAATAACTCATTTGTCCCTGATTTGAACCGACGACTTCATCTTGAGGCATACTCATAACTATCGCCTTCGTTTATTCATATCATTATATACATTTGATAGAGAATTTAGTTGAACAAACAGACAATATCACGAAAGTCACAGAAGTGAATTGTGCGTGATAACATAAATATGACAGATAATAACAATATCAATAATAACACATGAATAATAATAATAATAATTGAAATGTTACATTTTCACAATGACATGTTGAAATATCTCAATCATAAAATAAATAGTATTGAAATATCAATCAATCAGTTTTTAATAATCAAATTTGATGAAGAAGGTGTAATTAGATCCAAACTTAACCTTTCACAAACAGAACGAATGAAACCGGGACACATAGAATATATTCTATATATTTGTGTACCAATTTTGCTGTAAGATGTTATTTTTCAATTTTTTCAATTATTTGGTGAATCGCTCACCGGTTCCTTTAATATACATATGTTTTCAATTCTCTTTTGAATTTTGATATCGATTGTTGAACTTTTATTTCATTTGGAAGAGTGTTGAAAGCCCTTGAACCCAAAAATTGATGACTTTTCTGGCCTACTGACTTGCTCATTAGCGGTTGGACAAATTTGTTTTTTCCTCTGGTAAGATACGTATGATCCAGATTGAGGAGGTCAATTTTTTTGGAATACTGCAATATTCAACTGTCAAATATATTTGTCTCAGATCAAACGTTTTTGTCTCTTTATATACTTGATCACTGGAGTATCTACTATTTTTATTAAGGATGATTTTCAAGAATCTTCTTTGAGATACTTCCAATGCATCAAGGTGTGTTCTTGACACTCCGTCACATCCGAGAATACCGTATTTCAAGGGTGGTTCGACAAGACTTTTGTACAAAATGATTTTTTGATCTTGGTCCAAGTACTCGATCACATACTTGAATCTATATTAAATGCATCGCAATTTTTTCAATAGATGCTGATCCCATCAAAGATGTGAATCTATGATGATTTTATTGTACATTTTGTTAAATTAATATCAAACGTGGGAAAAAATGCATCTTGACAGTTAAATGATAGGTAGTGTGTTTTTTCGAAATTTATTGATAAGTCGAACCATATTTCCAATTTATTGAGGTCTGTATAATTTTTTTTTCAGGTTGTTAACAGTTGTTATCTATATAAAAACGAACAGTATCATCATCAAAGCTTGTGATTTTCCCACTTTTTTCCACAAATAGTAGATCGTTGAGGTATATTGTGAATAATATTGGTCCCAGTACCGTTCCTTGGGGTACTCCACATGTAAAGGATTTTTCCTTTGAATTTCAATACCAATGGATAATGTACACAGTTGGACGGATTATCTACGAAGGAACTTTGATATGGCTCAAGTAGAATTTCACAATGAACAAATTTCAATGATGGATAATTTTTCCCCATGGAATGTTTTACAAAATAATATAGAACAAAAAAATTTAAATGGCGTATGGGAAAAATTTCACACTCGCATCAGATCAACATACGTATAGGGATCGTTCTATAAACGGCGAAGATGTCATCATCTCTATCACTTCAAATGCACAATGTTCGAATTCAGGAGCTCTGAATTTCATATGATTTTCCTGAAGGTATTATTTGCTTTCCTTTCCCACTTATTTTCGTTTGATCTCAATTCATATTCTTTCCTCCAATTCCGCATCGCCCGATCTTGAAATGCGGGTATGAAATTTATTTTCCACTTGAAAAGAACAGCTCAGCCATCAATAAATATTCAATACATACATGCACTTCAAGCATATAGAGCAGATCCAGCATTTTTTGAAAACTCATTTTCCGCATACCAAGAATAACATCCATAATACCTTATGAACCGAGCGAGATTTTCAGTAGTCCTTCTTCACAATAGTTACCGCAGCACCCTTTCGATAGCAAAACATAATATTTTCTTTTCAGAAAAACACGAAGAGCACGAACGTTCAAGATATAATCTGGATTCGCACAACGTCGAACGTTGGAACGATTGCTGCAGTTGTTCATTCTTTCCAAAAAATACAAAATATCGAGTCAGTGGCGGAAAGTGATGTTTTGAACGGTGTTAAAAGAACTAATTGTTTAGGCATGCCAACCTGAGGCTTAAAATAATAATGAATATTGGTTGAGTGATAGAATAACTATGAATGCCAAATGCCAGCATGTGAATTGAAGGCCAATTATCGTTACTATCATTATCATTCGACCTAAGGTTGCGCTAGTCTGTTTAAATCTGTTTAAAATCTGTTTTTCCGTTAACCAGCTGTCGCACCCCTACGAACGACAACCCTCAGAAGTCGAAACTTGTGCGAGCTAAGGATTAACGAGGTCTTACCTTTTAACGTGTGATTCCTAACACGTTAAAAGGACCCTATCCCTCAAAGCCCCGATACATTCAGGGGCCACGCCGGCATCATGAACCATTAACCACTCCCCACAGCGTGTAGTAAGTGATCATTGGGTTCAAGAATCATGTGCTCTGCGTTAGTGCGGCAAGCCGGCATCAGAGTAGAAAGGGCACCACCAAGGACTCCAATAATGAGAACAACCATATTGACAGAGTGGTCTGAGTAGAGTCGGCGGAGTTCGAAGAGGAAATCTCGATATTATATTCGTTCTTCCTCTTCTTTCCAGGTGATATTCGTCTCGCTAGGAGCTGAAAACTTCACGACAAAATTTGTCTTGAGCTGACGATCGAAAAGAACTACATCAGGCTTATTATTGTTATAATACCACAACGTTTTCAATATCCTATTATCCTATCATATTATATTATGCCGATTTTCAACAGTTGATATAAAAATATCGTTTCTATGAAAGAGCTCTAGATTTTTATACACCTGAAAATCAAATGAAACATACTGAATGTAGTTTGCAAAATACTGCCTTTTTCCAGTTCAATCTTTTGAATTACCATGTAATACCAGAAGAATCCACTCGTCTGATACTCTCGAACAGAAGAATCAAACTCAGTATACTCGTACGACTTTTTTATTTTAATATAAACACGAAAGTAGCACTGAATAATAAAATAATAAATAGGAGTTATGAAATTTCAAATCATTTTTGTGACATAATATGTTAATATTGAAATACTGAAAAAACCGGTCTATCGATTGGTCGTAATTTATGATTTTCACAGTGGAAAGTAACTTGCTACGAATCTTTCATCGAAGACTTTGCACAGGTGCTTGATGGTTTTACTTCAGCTCTCTGCGCGGCATTTATTTATTTATCGGTCAAGTACACTATAGAATTATTATAAAATCCCAAATGGTACATCAAGAAAGTTTCAATTGTTGAAACCACGATTGCTTCTTAAGGATCTTGAGTTAACAGAAAGGCAAAGGTCATCTAAAATAGCTGAACAATTATAGTGGAAGTTTATTATTTTATGAAGGAACAGAACCATTGCAAGTTTAGTCTGTCCTAAAGTGATAATAAATCTAATACAGACAGCCGCATTTGAGTGGTAAATCCAAAGTAGGGTAGGCCAAGTTTCCAAATTATATATTCAGAGAAGCGATTTTGCACTTTTTCAAGCCTCTCTTCATGACAAGCATAAAGAGGACACCAAATAACACCATTATATTCCAAAATACTCATTAGCTGATTTACTTGTTGTTTTTCCGTCAGGTATCTGCCACACGTACCTACAAAGTCGTAGGTCTATATGAGAGGCAAGGGGTAAAGTGTTTTTCACCTGAACTTGGAGCATGCCATATGCACTACTCCCACTCAGGAATATGAGTTTGTGGAGTTGTTTCCTGAATTTGTCTGCAGGTGGCGCGGTGAACATCCCACTGAATCGACTGCAGGAAGAGTTCTTGACTAGCAGGAATTATATTTGTTTGGTGAAATGTATTCAACTTTCTTGTTCGAATCAGTATTCCACACTTTTAGGAATACTTTTTCAGTACAGTACGACGACAACTAGCTCATTGGAAATAGCGAGTGGTTTTTCCTGAAAATTAACTGTGGAGTGGCATGCACATCTTTCCCTGGGAAAATTGGCATTCTCTTTTGTCGTTTTTCAATAGCACAATCTGGAATGAAATCATAAATAAGTTATCTGGTAAACTTTTTCTCAAAATTATTCATTCCACTTGGTTTTTTTGGTAGTGATTCCTTTTGAAATTTTTCTATAGTCTCAATTTTCAATGAAAGGACTATATTTCATTCGACTATTTCATTTCTATCACAATGAAAAGTACACAACTCACATGACAAGCTAATGATTCAGTATAAATTCATTTCGTTTTCATCAGATATCAGTTTCCTGTTTTTTATCAAAACTCCCGATACTTTTCATGTCGCTTTCCACAAAACCTGTTCAATATTTACTGAATATTCTCTTCATTCGTGTTCATCGCAAGCTACTAGTCTACAACGGAACATTCAGCCTCATATCACGAAAACCAGAAAATCTTCTGTATTGCATGATGATTAATAATATTAGGTATTATCCTCCCCTATATGATTTTTCCAGAACCAACGGGTAGGTAGAATGATGATTTTTTCTCAACGTCATGACCCGACCCAACCGCCGCCTATGTTTCAAACCAAAGGGAGAAAGAAGTCTTGTATTTCACGGATGAAAGAACAAAAATTTCATATCATGTTGATTTTGAGACCGACAACGAAGCCTTTGTCTTGCGACTGCGAGCCAAAATAACCCCAGCGAAGCCAGACTTTAAGGAATCAAATACTGGCTTGCCGCATGCTAATTTTATATAAGTTGCAACCATAAGTTCGCAAAGATTTCCTCTGCTCCTGACTGATCGGACTAGATGCATAGTTAAGCTGAATACATCAACCTTTTGATGATTTTTTTTGGGGAAACATTGGAAAATAGTTCTTTAGAAGATTATTTAATTGAAAAGTGGGTTGAAAATTATGTACCAATTTTTTTCTATACGAGCTACATTGGTGAAACGTCATTCATCCACCAAAGTTACAATTTCTTTCAAACATCAATGTTATCCTCTCGAAAATGGTAGTTTTGGTAGCAGCGCTGAAACTCTTCAACCGTCATGGTCGATCTTCAGCATATTCGTTACACTCTTCAGAATCTTCCGTCTGAAGTCCTAAAATGATGTCCTTTGAGGACATTTGCCAGGTTAGGAAAAGTCACAGGGACTGAAATCAGGTGTATACGGTGAAATCTACAGCAATACCTTCCAAAGTGAAAATTTCTATGACGGAGATGGCAGTTTAACATGTGGCGTTGTTATGATGTAGCATCTATTCCTCTGCGATGTCTGATCTCACCCAAATGACCCTTTTTCTGAAACTTTCAAGGACAACTTTACCAGAAACTTGGTTTGACAGATTGTCTGAGAGGATAGTTTCCCTATTGGCACAAAATCAAATCAGCAATGATTTGATACTCGGATTTTCTTAATCGAGCTTTTTTTTGGCCGAAGAGAGTTCATAGTGTGCCACTCATCCTGGTATTAGGATCGTTATGAAAAATTTGTCACTTGTGATCAGTGATCACACGACTAAAGAAATTTTGCTTATAGGCGATTCTGTCAAAAATCAAGACACCTGTTTTCTCAATTGTCCTTCTGCTCAGTTGTGAGAATTTTTGGGTCCATTTTGGCCTTTCGCGTTACAAATATTTGATTAAATCTTGATGAACGGTAAATCTGTTCAAATTGATTCGTTCCCATCATTCTTGATGTTAAAGAATAGTCTGATCTCACAAAAGTGTTCACACTTTTGATGTTTTCGTCGGTTTTCGAAGTCCATCGACAGGTTCATCTTCAACGTGTTCTCTGCCTTCCAAAAATGATCTGTGCCAACGAAAAATTTGAGCTTGGGATGATGAATGTTCTTATAGGCCTGTTTCATTTGCCGATTCTTCAAACTCAATACAAATTTCAATAGCACAACGTAGCTCTAAGTTCCGCTGTTCTATTATATGTGACATACAACCAAAACAACAACTTCACTAATAAGAATCACAAAAACCACGTAGCTGACGTTGTTAACAGGACGAAGGGAGACAACTGATACATGCATCGTATGAAAAACAACAACCAGCACAGCATTGCCAGATCGTCTGCAGTGTTGCCAATCTCATTACTTTTCTGTCGCCCCCTGTATGCAGTAATTTGATCAATAGTTCAGAAATCATTTGATCATGATTTCAAAATTAGATTACATCGAGGGTAACAGTGACAATGAAGAATTTATAGCAGAGAATTAATTATTTTCAAAATGAGGCCTAAATATTGTCATTCACAAACACGATTAAGATGCTTTCTATTTTTATTCAATACAGTGAAGTAAAAAATGTATGAATGCATTGCACAAACAGTGTAAGCCTTATACTGATGCCTAGAAATGGCACCATCGCAGAGATTGCTCTTTTACAAATTTCTGTTGATTTCTTTTCTTAGTGGTATCTGAAGAGACTGAACAAATTTTTGAAAAAGTCATATCACCATGTACATACTACTGACTAAAAGTTCTCTGTATAGGGCTAGTAATTTTATCCTACTAACAGATGTTGCAGAATATACTTACTGCATAATACACGATACGAAAAATTAAAAGAAAGCAAATTTCTGTTTGTAACTCATAGACAAAATCACCAAAGATCAATTAAGTCAACCTGATATAAGTACGAACACATGAATATAATACGAGAATATCGACCAAAACTTCAATAACAGAAAAATGAGATTTGGTTGAAGAGTCACTGAAAATAAAAAAGAAGGTACTGAGTCCATCCTGAATAACATATAAGAATATGATACTGTCGAATAACACAACGATCTCAACGTAAAAACAAAATACCATTGAAAATGCAAAAGGAGATATTCTGAAAATTGCCGAGAATTGTATGTATGTATTCATGTATCTAATTTTTGGATTTTTTCTAAACCATACTATTTCTTTGAAATTCAGGAAATTATTCGACTCTTGAGGACTATGGACACAACTGATCACTGAAAAGAAATCCAACCTTCAAGAATTGAATGATTGAAAAAGAATAAATGAATTTGAAACCATCAAACTCTTGATGCCTTAAGGCACGGTCACAACACTGAGAATTGTACGAAAGTAATTGATTCCTGGTTCCCTGGTGCTTATTTACGATATACAAAGAACCTACCTGCATATTTGAAAATTCCAGATTCAGTAGCTTCAGCTATACGTTAATATAAAAGTGGGCGCTAATGAGTAATTTATATTTTTATATTCAAAATACAGTACTTAGCTAAAAAAATATACCAACTGCATTGGTAATGAATAGCTTCGAGAATCGAATTATGTTACCTATAAAGAAATTTGCAGAAATAAGACAACCTTCAACAACGTCTGTCTCACGCGTCTGCCCGCGTTTGGGTCGCGTTTTTGCAATGACGCTTTATTGCTCATACTGCCCCTCTTACTGCGCACATCTCTCCAATCGTCTTACAGTAGACGCGACAAGTTGATCCTATCGTGATAACTGTTTAACGATTTGTCCAAATTTCTTAGTGTGAATTTATCTATATCGAATACTACTTACGAAGATTGAATCAATTTTTATAAGAATTCGACAGAAAATCATCCAATTTAATGGTATTTATGGCTCAGTATTTTACATATAGTGGCTACTACATAAGACGTACCTAAATATATGCTATCGCTAACTTTTATTTATAACTATTTAAGATGAACAATCTTACAGTACATTATCTGCATGTAACTCCAACGGTATAGGCAACGCACGCCAAGATAACTTCCAGGGAGCAAGAAGTGTCTCGACTATTTTAATACTTATCGTAATATTATTACCAAAATTACACCTGAATTCATGTAAACTTCCATCTAAATCCCTTCAATTGTTTAGGCGTCAAAAAGCCACAAACATACATCGATCCTCACAAAGTTCCACATTTATATTAGTACTAGGTACCATGGTTAGAAATGATCGGTATATGAATATGAATTCAGAAAAAAAATAAGGGAATGTATCACAACCTGTTCAAAATAACACATCAACCCGAATTTGATGGAAAAATTCAAATGTCGCCAACAAGTTATAATGCGTCGCGAGAGCTCAAGCTTATGCGCAATTCGAAAATCTTAAAAATAACATTAAATTTCCGTCTTACAATAAAAAAAAGAAAGCACTAGAATGAAGCAACAGAAAGAAGCAATAACTTGCGTGAATTTCCACGGTGGTTATAGGTGAGCAAAATGTTCTTGAATTGGAAGCGGACTAATGATAATATTGAAGTCTCCGAGTAGCTTCTTTCCTTTCGTGCTGATGACCATGAACCGTTCTGTATGAAGATGAGACTAAGTATTCGATCACCCCGTATATGGATAGATCTTCGATTACCAAAACGTCGAAAACTCCGGGTTGAAGTTCCGTACAAAAAAAAACCTAGAAAAAGAATCATCTGTCATGAACAAAACTTGGACGATATTCCGATATTCTTTTCCATTTAATACCCGTATAGCTATAGGAAGCAAATGAATGAACTATTTTCAGCTATCTTCATTCAACAAAACCATAAAAATACAGTTTAATTTAAGGTGGGACAACCCGTATGTACCATCCTATTATATAAGGACAAATAACTATGAGACGATTAGCACCATTGAATAAGAATAAGAAAAGTTTCTATTCTTCCTAAACGTTTTTTAAAGCTAAGTCACCCTGTATTTACATGACTGATTCAATTTTTTTTTCTTCTCAGAACGTGGCAACAATACTTTATAAATTACTAGTACTATGTTGCTGTATGGCTGCTGTTCCAATGTTTAGACAGCATCAGAATCAACGAACTTAGGCGTGCGCAGCGTTATGGAACAGTGCTTTCAAAAAGTTTCATCACGATCGGTTGAGCGACGTAGAAGTTTATCATTAAATTGATGGATGTAGCCGTTACTACGTGGTAGGAAATCATAATGAAGAGAGTTTTTTACCTCTTTCATTTGACTACACTTTCATTTAACTATGGTAGAAAACATAGAAATTTTCATTTCTCTTTTCATTAGAAGTTTATCATTGAATTGATGGATGTAGCCGTTACTACGTGGTAGGAAATCATAATGAAGAAAGTTTTTTACCTCTTTCATTTGATTACACTTTTATTTAACTATATGATAGAAAACATAGAAATTTTCATTTCTCTTTTCATTAGAAGTTTATCATTAAATTGATGGATGTAGCCGTTACTACGTGGTAGGAAATCATAATTAAAAGAGAAATGAAAGTTTCTATGTTTTTTACCTCCTTCATTTGACTACATTTTTATTCAACTATGGTAGAAAACATAAAAATTTTCATTTCTCTTTTCATTAGAAGTTTATCATTGAATTGATGGATGTAACCGTTACTACGTGGTAGGAAATCATAATGAAAATGAAAATGAAAATTTCTGTTTTTTACCTACATTGCTAATGAATAGCTTCGAGAATCGAATTATGTTACCTATAAAGAAATTCGCAGAACTAACACAACCGTCAACAACGTCTGCCTTCACGCGTTCTTGGGTCGCGTTCTTGACAATGGTGCTTTATTGCTTATACCGCCTCTCTTACTTCGCACATTGCCCCAAACGTCTTACAGTAGACGTGACGGGTAATTGCATACAAGTTAATCTTATCGTGATAACTGTTTAACGATTCGTCCAAATTTCTTAGTGTGAATTTATCTATATCGAATACTAAATACGACAATTGAATCAATTTGTATAAGAATTTGACAGAAAAGTATTCAATTTAATGGTATTTATGGCTCAGTATTTTGCATATAGTGGCTACTACATAAGAAGTACCTAGATATATGCTATCGCGAACTTTTATTTATAACTATTTAAGATAAACAATCTTACAGTACATTATCTGCATGTAACTCCAACGGTATAGGCAACGCAAGCCAAGATAACTTTCAGGGAGTAGGAATTGTCTCGACTTTTTCAATACTTATCGTAATAATATTACCGAAATCACACAGAACCTTTGTAAATTATAGCCTATATACTATTCGGATGTATAACCTGAATTCATGTAAACTTTCACCTAAATCCCTTCAATTGTTTAGGCGTCAAAAAGCCACAAACATACATCCATCCTCACAAAGTTTCACCTTTATATTAGTACTAGGTACCACGGTTAGAAATGATCGGTAAATGAATATGAATTCAGCAAAAAAAAGGGAATGTATCATAACCTATTCAAAATAACACATCAACCCGGATTTGATGGAAAAATTCAAATGTCGCCAACAAGTTATAATGCGCCGCGAGAGCTCAAGCTTATGCGCAATTCGAAAATCTTAAAAACAACATTGAATTTCCGCCTTACAATAAAATAAAAGAAAACACTAAAATGAAGCAACAGAAAGAAGCCAATAACTTCCGTGAATTTCCACGGTGGTTGTAGGTGAGCAAAAGGTTCTTGAATTGTAAGTAGACTAATGATAATATCGAAGTCTCTGAGTAGCTTCTTTCCTTTCGTGCTGATAACCATGAATCGTTCCGTATGAAGGTGAGACTAACTATTCGATCACCTCGTATATGGATAGATCTTCGATTAACAAAACGTCGAAAACTCCAGGTTGAAGTTCCGTACAAAAAAAAACCTAGGAAAAAAATCATCTGTCATGAACAAAACTTGGACGATATTCCGATATTCTTTTCCATTTAATCCCCGTATGAATAGCTATAGGAAGCACATGAATGAACTAATTTCAGTTATCTTCATTCTAAAATATGTACAACAAAATCATAAAAATACAGTTTAATTTGAAGTGGGACAACCCGTATGTACTATCCTATTATAGAAGGACAAAAAACTATAAGACGATTAGCACCATTGAAAAAGAATAAGGAAAGTTTCTATTCTTCCTAAACGTTTTTTTAAAGCTAATTCACCCTGTATTTACATGATTGTTTTATTTTTTTTTCCTTCTCAGAACGTGGCAACTATACTTTATAAATTACTAGAACTATGTTGCTGTATCGCTGCTGTTCCAATGTTTAGACAGAATCAGAATCAACGGACATAGGCGTGCGCAGCGTTATGTTACTACGTGGTAGGAAATCATAATGAAAAGAGAAATGAAAATTTATTCCACATTCATTTGACTACACTTTTATTCAACTATGGTAAAAAACATAGAAATTTTCATTTCTCTCTTCATAAGAAGTTTATCACTTACCAACCAACAAACATACATTTTTATATAGATGATAGATAGAGTATGCAAATAATGAATATCAAAATATTAGGAAATCCAGTAGATTAATCAATGTTTAATTTGAGAAATACTAAGGTTAATTGATAGTTCACCAAAACGTAAATTATTTACGTCTTCTCGCTTTTTTCGTTATGGTCTCTCAAACTAACTCTACAAAAAAATTCACGTAACGCCACTGGTGTTTCTGGAGTACATGCAATTCTTCACCGAGCATTTCCGACGTATTATTCCTCACAAATAGCATGTCGTCCACAAACGCAGCAGGGACAAAAAAACTCTTTTCCGCATACAATAAAAAACCGCTTGCCTACATCCACCGCATCCAGCGCATCCACAATAAACAATCACGTGTGAATCCCTAGACAGTATGACGGAACGGTTCCATTCGAGCTCCGCACTGGATAAAGGAGCACGGAGGCCCTGCAGTCAATTAGCTAATGGACGGGCAAATTGCTGGTATTGTCATTGCGTAATCACTGACTTCAGATTTGATCAGCGGAGAAGCGACGAGGGAGGCGATGCAAGTTTTACAAATTGGGAAAATCTGAGATTGTTAGCGACCGTGTGCTCGCCGTATTAAGGTCGCCAGGATTATCTATCTATATCGGTACGTTTCCAGGGAAATCTGATCCGACAACAACAAAATACGAAACAGGAAAAAAAGCATAAGTAGATTTTCAATTCTAACAAAAATTAATGATTCCATAGTAGATATCTACTGAATATTTCATTTTAAATTAGAATGGAATTTACATGTGTTTGAGATAATCTTGGTTCACGTCTTACGTGTTTTAAAGGAGTGTTATTTTATACCAAAATCGACCCATATTGTAAAAAATCCAGTATTACAAAAATATATCTACATATATAGCCTGAATTCATCATCTGAAACGAATGAGGTAGGTACTGAAAACAAATCAGTAATCTAATAACTTGAATGTAGTTCATAACAACAGTAGAGGAATCAAAAAGTATATCAACGAAATCAAAATATTTCTTGCAGAATTGGATTTTGATTATGATTGTATTGTTAACACTGACTAGGCAAATCTCCGGGTCCAAAGTGATATATTAGAAGTTATTTAAATCGAAACAACGGTGCCATAGTCTATATATAAATTAGAGTTGAACTAGTCCAATAAACTGATACGATTCAATGGTTCAATCTCAATAACACTTGAAATTGATTGTCATGTCACTTTATACAAGTCTCCCTCAACTAGTAATGATACTTTTACTTAAAATTCACTATTTCACTACCATGATCTACCATAATGAATATTAAAATATGATAATTTATCAAAATAATAATAAAAGAACTCAAGAACGGCTGGACGGTTTTTTACGATTTTTCTCTTTGTCTTCGTCGGGAATAGAATAATGAGTTTTGAAAAATGATTTCCCATCAACGAAAATAATGAAAATAGTAATATAAGCAGGAATGGCTACTAATACCCTTGGTTAATATGGCAATATACAGGCCAAACCGGTGGAAATTTTGAAATAAGACTGCGTGAAAACGTCCGTTTGCACAAAAAATCTGTAAAGTACGAACATCTTCAAGAATCAAACCACAAGAGAAATGAAGATAACCTCAAAATTCTACATATATGTAATAAAGGGAGAAAAATGAATCTGTTAGAGGTCATGGAAATTAACAAATCAAATAATAACCAGAAACATATACCCTTAAACCAGCAACATGATTTATGTAGGTCTCCTCTCTTGAATTTATGAGTTTAATAACCTCTAGAATTTTCTTGCAGCATACCTGAGAATTCTAATAAAATCGATATTTCAAAATTCAGATTTCAGTGTTATACTTGATAATGGGGTCAAACCCGAAACCGCTCGTATAAATAAAATTTACCAGTAGTATTTAGATAAAAGTGTTTTTATTCATTTCATTTCAATACCCTTGGCCTTTGATGAGTTGCGCCACCACTTACCCGAGCAACTGGTGCAAAACCGGACCGGCAGCCCAGGCGCACCCAGGAAGGAGGAGACTATTCTCCCTATGGTGCCAGCCGTGGGTCCACAGGGCTAACCACCTGGTAGACCCAAAACTTGGTTCCTTGTGATGAGGTCGTAAGCAAGGTGGTGGGGCCCATAAAGATGATTTGCCTACCTATGACAACCCTGGCAATGACAACGGACGCTTTGAGTGGATGCATGAGCTAAGAGACAGCCTTAAGCATTGCTACGAGAAGACTCGCATCATGCCACCAAAGGAGTCAATCAGAACATGCATGGTGCTCCACAAAATCAGGCCCCTGAAGCCACATGAACTGGCTTGTTTGTATGCGGAGGTTCATAGTGTTCTGACAGAAGAGGATGACATCTGGCAAATCGACACCACCGTATATAGCGGCGAACTTACTCCACAATAACATCTGGTCGAGCTGGACTCCAAACAGATTGGGTCACTTTCCGATGGAGTGTATTTCAGGGCGGTTCCCTCACTCCTATGCATCTTACTATTGCCATTATCCGTTGTGCTCAGAAATATTACTATGGCAACCCCCGGTAACCGGAGGTACAAGGTTACCCATTCGTTTCATATGGATGATATTAAACTTAATGCCTCTGGAGAGAAGGATCTCCATCAGTCCTTGAATGTGGTGGAAGAGTACACGCATGCTATCGGTATTAAATCGGGATAGACAAATGTGCAAGAGGACGATTCGAGAACTACGGAGGGGATGTGCAGCTCGTAGATTGAGGCATCCTATATCATTTGCACTCACCTCGGGATGGAACAACGCCACTCACAAGAGGTAACAGCAGTGAAAAACTCTCTCCAAGGCAAGTATCGGCACAAATTCCGACAGATCTGGTCATCGGATGTGTCGGGGGAAAACAAAGTTACTGCTACAAATATGCTTGCCATCCTATCTTACTCTACTCGTTTGGAGTAGTGAAGTGGACTCGGGAGGAGCTGTATCAACTCAACGTAAAGACCCGAAAAGAGGTGCATAGGAGTTTGCATCCCAAATCATCCGTTCCACGGTTGTATTTCCCCGGTTGTACAACAGACTGTGAACTTTTGAGTTTGGAGTGTCTACATGACAGAATGGTACTGGATATGGCCTGTAAAGTCGTCAGGAGTTCGGATCCCTTTTTCTGTATGGTCCGCGACCATGAGAGATCAGGAATTGGAACATTTCTCTTAGGGGCAGCTGCCCGAGCAGCTGATGAATGATCACTCACCCCACGGTGTGGAGTGGTCGTTGATTGATAATGCTTGTCTTCATCGGGAATAGGATAAGTATTAGAGTATGATATTTCATCAATAAAAGAGGCAAGATATCAGTGCTAATAGTGACATGTTGTAATAAAACGCTACTGACAGCTCACATGTATGTCCCAGGGTGCTTTACTGAAGAGTGCACTCTTACTACCAATTCCCATTTATTTTATTGTATACCACATTCTATCATACATAATAATTGTGTTTCAATTTTGAAATTCTAAATCTGCTCAGTTATTGACTGTTAAGGTGCGTATTCACGAGCACGAGCAAGCATGAGCGAGCATTCGTGAATGTTCGTCGTGTTGGCTCGTGTTTGCTCGACATATTGATGTCTCGTCCACATCAGAGCGAATATCTTCAAGTTCGTAGTCGTAGTTGATCCATCTACTTTGTGCGAGCACCTTTTGATGTACCGCTTTCTTCTCGATAATTTCTGAACGCCAACAAGCATACGTTCGCTCGCTCGCTAGCCCGTACTCACCAGACGATTATTGATGCAGAATTCTCGTTCACTCTTATTCGCTCTTGTTCGCTCGTGCTCGCTTTTTTGGTGAATACGCACCTTTAGACGGAACGACGTTCGCCGGGTCCGCTAGCAATAAATAAAACGCAATATTTGGAGCTTCACAAAAACAAAATGGAATTGTGAATTATATTTTGATTCCAACTAGGTTATTGAGTATTGTGACCAATTCATCAAAATATTTCCAGTCAACAAATGTTCAAACTGTCGAAAATAGTAAAGCCTATGTTGATTCATTGTGGATTTTTATGGAGCAAAAAATGTCGAATGAATTGAAAAAATCTAGTTGAATTTAATATTATATTCTGTTTTGTTTGTCATTGATAATAATAAATTTTTGAATTGGGTGGTACGCCTTCTTTGAATCTATAATGGGTATTCGAAACTACATTCATTAATCAAAATTTCACTGTGAATGATTGTTCAAGAATTATGTCGAAATTTCGAATTCAAAATCGTTTTTTGCTTCTTCATTTTAACCAAACATATCTCATAACTGAATCACATTTTCGGTAAATATTTTGTCAATTCTAACGATATCGTTTCAAAAAAACAAGGTACAGACAGACAGACGAATCTACTATTTTCGTCATAAAAACCAATCGAATAAGAAGTATCAAATTCAGTAGAAACCATTCAGTGGATCCATTCAAAATTTATCAAATACCCTCGTTTGAATTCATCTGGATGTGTGCAATAGATTCAACTATCTCCGTTGAGTAGTCGATAAACAAATACAACCAGGAAATCATCCAGATTCACTCTGTCTTTCTCCTTAATTGTCCCTCTCTCCGCTAACAAATTTCCTCAGATATGCAGTTAAATCATTCGTACCAAGGATTATTACTCTCACTTAAATTATCTAACGAGAAGCAAGCAAGTATGCCAGTGAACAGAAGATAGTTAAGTGAATCAACTCTAAGTTCTTAGTGGTAGGAACTTTCAGTGACAAATGCTGGGAGAATACCAGAAGTTAGCTCGATATCTAAAGCCTCTAACGATCATCATGAATGTCTATTAGTGGAGAAAAGCGTGAAAATGTCCCATGAACACATGTCGAATTTCATAATGAATTAACAAGAAAATTATTTATTCATGCAGACTGAGGGACTGTTAAGTGATTATTTTATTTCCTGTTTGTAGCAATGCTCCTTTGTTTTTTTATCCAAAAGTCATTAAATATCGTGTATTTTCAATGGTTTTTAGTTTCAAAATGACCTAACACTTTCTCGTCATTATTTAATATTATTGTTTGAATTGAGAGGGATATATTAGTAGAAATATAGAAAACTTCCGAAGAAATGAAAAAAGCAATTTAGTTTGAAATAAACTATCTACTACATCATGCATAAAAGTTTTTTTCAGATTCAGACTGAAAGAAAAAGCCCTCAATCAGAAGTTTTTCACATTTTTTGTAAGAAGACGGAGCAGAAGAAATCAAAAACTTGTTTTTCCCAATATCATTCTCAGAGTACGAGATCTTATATCTGCAGATATCTGAGATTTTATCGAAAGGATGATATCCATGATAGTATGATACATTATCATTAACATCTGATACATAGGATCGCTGATATGTATGGAAACGGTCACCAGTTCATAATAGTGGCATTGAATAAGAACCTACCTGTGAAATGGATAGGACTCAATAGCCCTCTCGTAGTATGGCCACCACAATCCCAAGATCTAAATTCACTGGACTTTTATCCATGGGGAACGTTGAAAATATAATGTATAAGGATAGGCCAACAAATAGGGAACATCTTCGTACAAGAATTATACGAGTATTTAGAGAAATCACACCAAGAGAACTGAGAAAAGGTGAAGAAAATAATAGAAGGCGCATAGAAAAATGTGTTCACTTAGAGGAAAGTTTGATGAAAGACACAAAAATATAAAAGTATCCACAATTAAATCAATTGAAACTTCGAAAAAGTTTTGAACTACATAAAAATTTTCCCGACAAAAAACACTTGGTTTTTTGAAAATAATGGAAAGATGGGAATGCTAATTAACATTAACCATCCTAAAACCTCACTAATCTTATGTTTCCATTCCACTTACAAAATTACCATTTCCTATTTTATTGACTTTGCGAGAAGAAATAACTTCCCTGACACCAAAATAAAAAATAAATTATTTATGTGAAAACAAAAATCAAGTTTGTTCTAAACAATTGATTTTTCATGTAAAATTTTTCATTTTATAGGACAGCTTCGTGTTTTGATGTCGAAATCAAAGAGTGTAAAGAGTGTATTTGTTGTAAGTTGGTAGTCCTGATCACGAATTTGAAGGAATTTTATGCCTATTTTGCCCCCTAGTATATGTTCTACCGTAAAAATTGGTTGTCCATCGCGAGTGGCGAGCACTGTATATCAATTTAGTCAACCCCTTTTAGTTGATGTGTGCATTTTGAGCATTCCCATCAGTCCTGAGAGTTTCATCATTCTAATCCAATTATTACGGAAGATACGGGGGAGTTTCCATGAGAAGTGAGAGAAAATCAGATTTTTCAGGACTGAAATTTTTTCTCGTAAAAAGTTTATTCGTAGTGAGTTGGTAGTTTCGATCACGAATTTGAAGGAATTTTGAGCCTTTTTTGCCCCCCTAGTATATTTTACCGTAAAAATGGGTTGTTCCATTGCGAGTGGCAGCAGTGTATATCAGTTTGGCCAACCCCATTCAGGTGGTAGGTGCATTTCGAACATTCCCATCAGTTCTGAGAGTTTTATCATTTTGCCTCAATTATTACGGAAGATACCGGGTTGTTTCCATAAGAAGTGAGAGAAATTCGGATTTTTCAGGACTGAAATGTTTTCAGGTGAAAAGTGTATTAGTAGTAAGTTGGTAGTTTCTATCGCGAATTTGAATGAATTATGAGCCTTTTTTGCCCCACTATTTTACCGTAAAAATGGGTTGTTCCATTGCGAGTGGCGGACAGTGTATATCACTTTAGCCAACCCCATTCAGATGGTACGTGCATTTTGAGCATTTCCATTGGTCCTGAGAGTTTCAGTATTCTAACTCAATTATTACAGAAGATACGGGGGTATTTCCATGAGAAGTGAAACAGATTCGGATTTTTCGGGACTGAAATTTTTTCAGGTAAAAAGTGTACTCCTAGTAAGTTTGCAGTCCTGATCAGGAATCTGAAGGAATTTTGAGCCTATTTTGTCCCCGTGAATTTTGAACATTTTCATCAGTACTGAGAGTTTCGTCATTCTACCTCAATTACTAAGGAAGATACGGGGGTGTTTCCAAGAGAAGAGAGACACACTGTATAAGTGAAACGACTTCAACAAGACCATTAATTGTTTCTATTCAGTTTATGGCGTTTATATGCAACACAAGTCTACATAGGAAGAGGTGTGATTTTGAAGAAAAAATCATCACATATAGTCAGTGGGCATACTTGAAGACTGGCTATGAATCAAATCATCTAAAAGAACAATTCGTTCAGGCCAGTCTCAACTCCTTACACAGTAGGTAAATGGACTGACACCTATCAGAAAACAACTACTCCCCTGGCTAATACCACAAAGGGCGTTGGATTATATCCAACATGTGTCAGTGCAGGATTCTTCACTGTAGTTATTCCTGCATATGCTGTTGGCGATACAACTGCCGCAATAGACACACTTGCAGACCGGTTTCGGGCTGTTTGGCCACTCATCAGTGCAAGGTACTGTATATCATCAACAAAAAGTCGATGATTTCCGATAATTGAAAATCAAATTCCCTCAGAGTATCATTCCTCGAACTAAGCTGGAGCATACAACAAACAACAGGTTTGTCGTCGCCCCATCTGCCTGTGAACGAGGTAACCAACTGCATATCCGAAATTTACCCAATTCCTCGTGTGAGGAAAGGAAACTTTTCACATATAGTCAGTGGGCATACTTGAAGACTGGCTATAAATCAAATCATCTGAAAGAACAATTTGTTCAGGTCAGTCTCAACTCCCTACACTGTAGGTTAATGAACTGAAACCTATCAGAAAACAACTACTCCCGGATATAATCGGATATAATCCGACGCCCTTTGTGGTATTAGCCAGGGGAGTAGTTGTTTTCTGATTGGTGTCAGTCCATTAACCTACAGTGTAGGGAGTTGAGACTGCCTGGACGAATTATTCTTTTAGATGATTTGAAAAAATCATCAGTTGAAGAAGAAATAACTAAGAAGAAAAGGACAGTGAATTGAAACATCACACGTTGAATCTAAATGAAACTAAAACATTCGGAATATAAACATAATTTGACTCCCTAATCATATTGTAATGAACGGAAACCAGCAGAATTGCAGTTGGATATAAATGATATATATATTTCTCTTTTTTTCTTAGTTTCTGACGTCCATATGGCACACAAGTCACCAAAGGAAGAAAGGATGACATGGCCATTCAACTGACTGAGCATAATTGAACATAATACAAACTATCAGAGCTCGAGAGAAAATACTCTTATGTATAGCATATAAGTTCTTCTGACGGGAGGACGCAGGACGCCTTCAAATTAATGCCTCCACGAACTGCATACTAGGCTATTAAATACATCAAAAGAGACTTAATTAGACTTCGATATACTGAAATCTTGACAGACTTACAACATCAGCATCTTATTGTGCTCCACCAAATGACTGATAAATCTCTTTAACATGTTCACATCATGGAAACTTGGATGCTTCATTCGAAGTTAGGGCAAGAGTATGAAACATTATTCAAAGTTTCTAATACAGGTAATTAAACATCACCATGCTGTTTGTTCAAGTATATATTTCATTTTCAAAAACTACTACTGAAATCAATTCCAATACTTTGACGTATTTCATTAGAACTAAAGCAATTAAACTTCAAACGATCGAGCCAATCTCGACATACCTACACAGTAGGTTTAATAGACTGACGCCTCTCAGAAAACCACTTCTTCCCTGGCTAATACCACGAAGGGCGATGGATTATATCCGATAGGCATCAGGGCAGGAATCTTCACAGAAAATTTCCTGCATATGCAATTGGCAATACAACTGAAAGAGTCGACCTTCAATTATGAAACAGACACACTTGCAGACCGGTTTCGGGCTTATTAGCCACTCATCAGAGATGAAAAAAGCTATTGAAGCTGTTAAAGAGAAAAAAATGGGTTGGCTTCTGGCTTCTAAGACCTTCAAAGTGCCACAAGCTACACTAAGGCGGCATGCTTTGGAACAAAATAAAACAGTTGCACCTGCAGCAAAAGGTTCAGGCCGATTTCAGCTAACATTTCCTCTTGAAATTGAGAGACAATTAGTTGAGCACATCAAGCTACTTGAAACTCGCATGTTTGGATTAACGCGTACAATGGTCCAAGAACTCGCTTTCGAAATGGCTGAAAAAAATGGCTTTTCACACAGTTTTAATAAAGATAAGGGTAAAGCTGGCCAGGAGTGGCTAGATGGATTTTTGAAACGCCATAAAGACATATCTTTACGAAAACCGGAGCCTACCTCCGCAGCCAGAGCCCAAGCTTTTAATAGACCTCAAGTAAGAAAGTTTTTCGATAACTATCAAGAATACATAGGCAAACATAAAAGATCCTGGCTACCGCTGTCAGGAAGCAAGTAGGTACCATTACAAGTGCGGAGCGGGGATCTAATGTGACAGTTGTGTGTTGCATGAACGCAGCTGGGTCTTATGTACCTCCTTTCATGATTTTCTCAAAGAAAAATATGAAAAACGAGCTCGTGGATGAAGCACCAACTGGTACGGTAGGAGTAGCACAAGGAAGCGGGTGGATGACCACTAAAATTTTCGTGAAGTGGCTCCAGCATTTTCAAAGCTTTGTAAAATCTAGTCATAATGATAAAGTCCTTCTTATTGTCGATGGCCATGCCAGCCATAAGTCATTCGAAGCTTTGAACTTTGCCAAGGAGAATGGAATCCAAATTGTTTGTCTTCCTCCACACTGCACCCATCGTATGCAGCCTCTCGATTATGGACAGCTCAAGACATATCTTAACCAAGAAATTTCTGTCTGGCTTAAAAATCATCCAGGAAGAGTGGTGACAGCTCTTCAGATCGGATATTTATTTAATCAATCTTATGGAAAGACTGCTTCAGTTCAAAATGCATGCAATGGTTTCAAAAACACTGGACTATCGCCAGTTAATCCAGACATATTTCCAGATCACTCTTTTGAACCAGCTGAAACAACAAATATGCCAATAGCTTCCACAGCTGATAACTCAGACTCAATCCAGGATCAGAACCTTCCATCGATGCCAATAGAACCGGAGGCTGGCAAAATTATGGCCCAGGAACAGAATAAGGCCTCTGAATCTTCATCAAAGCCATCCACTAGTTCTTGTAAACCATTTACTTCAAATAAGTCATTCGAAGCTTTGAACTTTGCCAAGGAGAATGGAATCCAAATTGTTTGTCTTCCTCCACACTGCACCCATCGTATGCAGCCTCTCGATTATGGACCGCTCAAGACATATTTTAACCAAGAAATTTCTGTCTGGCTTAGAAATCATCCAGGAAGAGTGGTGACAGCTCTTCAGATCGGATTTTTATTCAGTCAAGCTTTTCAAATGTTACCGTATGGATCACTCCAAATCTAAATTATCATAGAATATTATTCAATCATCACCTAGGGTTGCATCAAATCATGTACCCACTAAGCAAATCTATATGATTCCTTTATGTACTGTATGTATATCAAAAACACATATTAGAATGAATACTTCTGCAAGCTCATAGCGGTGTGCAAAAAAACACTATTTTCCCTACAAACACGTATACATGTGGTGGTCACAAGGACACCTGAACAAAATAGGGCTGAACAAAGGAGACCTCAGTTGCAGGCAATGCGACAAAGGGGCAGCTCGTCATATTCCATGCGCTCTGAGGCTTTGAATCACAAAAAGCAAACAATATATGGGCAAGCCGAATTGTGTCTAGAAAAATGTGACATACGTTCAGCAAGGGACGTGAACATGAAACCCCTGGGTGACAACGCGATACGCCCTTGAGATTGCAGTAATTGGAAGCAATGGAAAAGTCAGACGCCTCCCAGGAAGCGGAAAATACTCTCCTTCAAACTAACGTTGACAATTGATATCATAATACGAATGCACTCTGTAAATGGACTCAATGAATAAAACACATCTCGAGCACCTGGAAGGAGGGTTTCACACCACCTGTCACGGCTAAACAGACACCGAGTGCACTGTGAATGATTAAAATAATGGATTTAGACATTATAATCCATTCCCTTCTAGTCTGATGAACCGTATCACTCAAATCCACGGGTTGGGGGAGAACTGTCCCGAGTAGCAGGTAAACAATTTAGTTTGTCTGGCTAGTGAATAAGTGTGCTGGGAGACAAGGAGTAGCAGGATTCAGCGATGCGCAGGGCTCAAATAATAGCAATGATTTGATGTGATTCGAATAATAGATTTTTCATTCTTTCCCATGGATATATTCCATTTACCTCTTCTCAGTATATCAATATTTCAACAATTCACGAAGAACAGAACTTACCGTGAGAAGTGATGAGAAAGCTAGACTATCGATGAAAGATAACTGCCCCACAACTTCCGAAAGTGAAAAACTAGGTGAACGTAAGATCGAATGGATGGAAAGAAAACCATAACACTGGTTCAAACGTTGGACCTTGAAATAATAGAATATACGAACATACGTTGAGCAAGAATTGAAACATATTTCCTGCTGTCTTCCACAGCAGTTCTCACTTCAAAGCAACCAGTTGAAACAATAACCCAAAAGCAAAGCAATCATGATCCAAACCAAACAGCGCTGTTCCAACTCACCAAAGGGCTCATTAGTTGGACTATGGTTAGTCACACATGAATTGATGGATTCGACTATTATTGAATGATGAACTTGTAAAAGTATATCAAACCTTGCAAACCGTATAATAGTTTTGGGGCTCGTTTAATTTTTCTATATATAAATAATATCTACAAGTTCATCAGTGCACTTTACAATTCATACACAATCTATATATTCTGATATCTAACAAAGCAAACGCAGCTTCATAAATACAATCTTCATGAGTGGTTCTGCAGGAATTCGCAATGCAGAAAAAATACATGCAGTAAACATACTTTGAAACTAATGCTCAACGCCATTCAGTCAATATAAAAAAACATAAATCTACATGTATAACTTGAGAGGGTCATATTTTCAGGAGTGAATAATTTTTGGGAAAGAAAGTTTTTGGCTTAGCACTACTCATTCTTGATACAGAAAAATGTGGGAGGTATTAAATTTTAAAAGAAGTAACTTTATACACAGATTTGTAGATCTGTTTGAAAAATCTGTTTTTCCATTAACCAGCTGTCGCACCCCTACGAACGACAACCCTCAGAAGTTGAAACTTATTTTTTTGTGATATTTCCAATTGGGATCGAATTTTCAACGGTAAAACAGATTTTAAACAGACTTCTTTTTTTACTTCCTTCCTTTCTTTGGAAGACTCCCACATTTTTCTGTATCAAGATGGAATAGTATAAATCCAAAAACTTTCTTCCCAAAGATATACATATACCTTTTCAATTTTTTCAATTCTCCATCTATAATTGACCATAACTTTACCGTATATATAAAGCTCTATTGAGAAATCCCCATCGATATGGTGTGAGAAATATTTTCAAAAACAGAAAAAAATATGGAGAATATCACAACCTCGTGGTTGAAATGAGAATTAGTGATCCAGAGAAATATTTCAACTATTTCAGGCTGACTCTCCCATAATTCAATAAATTATTGAATTTGGTTGGCCCTTCATTAAAGAAAAACTCATTTTTCAAAAGAACCCCTCGCTCCTGCATTTAAGTTGGCAGTAACGTTAAGATAAGTGTTTTGAAGACACGCTCCTATTTTCTGATATGATAGGTTCTGGTCTTAAAAGTTGTAATTCGTATGAGTCGTATGTCATCATTCAGGTTGATGTAGTAAAATTCAAAATTCAACAATAAAATCCCTAGATATTGCCCGCTTCAACATGAACAGGGTATTTTGACAATTGGGCCAAATTTGCGGAACCGCAAATTTTTCTAATATGAACTCGCCTTTATTCTATAGATGAATATGTTTTGCACTGATTTTAGACTTCACAGATATATGTTTGTTCCTCTTTTGTGATTTGAATGTTGTAGATTTAAATTAAGACTAGGTATTATTTTTACTTTTAGGACATTGACGTATTCTATACTTACTTACTTTTCATGAATGAACATTGAAATTTCAATACTGCCAACATGAGACTGAAACAAAATTATTGCTTTTTGGAACGTTTGTTTTTCTTTTTGAACAGCTGTGATTCCTAAAACAAATGATCAATGCCTAATCTGAGTTCGAGAGTCCCCTCTTAATGTCAAAATAACAGGTCTCCCCTTTGCGTCTCATACAGAAAGCATGAAATACAAATCACCTAGAAAATCTGACGCATAAGACTTTGAAGTTTTTTTAAGGAAGTCAATTTACATAAATCGTCCCACCACCTTATAAACTCCACCTTTGAACAAAATTAAAATGTTTCACAATCAATATCATCAATAATTTACATACAAGTTATTGGTATTCAATAAAGAAAACCAAGTAACCACACGATGATCATGAAAAAACATGATAGTTATGGAAATAACTTTATCTGTATCTTAAAAAACATCTGGAGTGAACTAAATCACGATCTCTTCAAAAATTCACGTCTTATTGAAAATGAGAAACACCTGTAGGTACTTACGGAAATTATTATCTTCACTTTATTAACGGTTTCAGTAAATTATGCCCTTGTATGAACCATTTCCAGCATGTAGAAAATTCTCAAATTATGGAGACGCAGCGGGTATATTATACAAAGTATTGAATGGTTATTGTTCAAAAATATTTTCGACACGCATGGCCTATTGTCTTTTTAACTCATAATGAGTGTAATTTCAGTTTATATAAAGTGAGATAAAAACATTATCGAGAATAATAATTTCCTTCAATCTGACATGAACAGTATGAAGATGGAACAACGTGTTTCTGATATACAATTTTGAAAATATTCCTTGGGAAACAAAATAAACAGGCTCACTGAACAAAACTGTAATAATGCGGCTCTGCAAATCTGACAGGTTTGGAAGTTTGAGCTCATCATTGATTTCAATGTCATATATCAATTCAAATTGTATTCGAGGACATGTTGGTGACAAAGTCTTTTTTTGATGATCCATGTTGGAGGGAAGCAAGTTTTATCACTTTCTTTTTGTTATCAAGAGTTACCAATCTGGAAAATATTGGCTCTTTAGTGGAGTACACGTTCTAACTCCATGTCTTCATTCTTCTTTGTCGTTGGAAATTATATATTTTGAAAAGAACCACCAGTGCAGTGATTGAATGTGAGGTTTGAAAAACATTTAGAATTGAGCTCACGTGTGATTTGAAATAATTGACAAACAAGTGTGTAAAGTTATGAATGTCAATATTTGTGATTGGCTAAAGGCAGTGACTTATGAATCTGGTCAATCATGAGTAGTTCAAAGGTGTGAGTTATAGATCACTTTGGGTACTTACTCAAAAAGAAACGGTAAAACAGTTGATGTCTCTTCCAATAGTCATCGAAAAATATTTCAACTGAATATTTCAATTAACATAAAGTTTTGAACTGTTATTTAATCGGAGCAGATTTCGTTTCAACCACTCAATCAGAATCGTTTCAGAATTGAACAATAAGCTGACTGTTTCGTCTGTTCAGAAAATAAGGTGAACTTGGATTTTCCTCAAGAGAATTCATTCATTCATCAATTTCTATTTTGTCCCCTCCAAAGTAGCCCCCCTCAGATATAATATACTCATGCCAACGTTTTCTCCAATCCTCGAAGCAGTTCTTCTCAATCGTCGCAAAAACGGCGTCTTTTCATGGATCTCTTGGATTCTGAAAACAGGAAAAAGTCGCAAGGGGGCAAATCTGGTGAATAAGGTAGCTGAAACATAAAAACGTGGTTGTTTTTGTCCAAAAAATCACGAACAAGCAATAACGAGTGAGCAGTTGCATTATCGTGGTGCAAAAGCTATGTTGTTCCACAATACCTGACGTTTTCTTGGTATTGCTTCTCGCGAGCGGCGCATAACTTCAAGAAAATACTCCATATTGATCGTACGATCATGTCGCAATAACTCCTGATTCACTACGCCACGGCAGTAATCGAAGAAAACAATGAGAAAATCTTCGATAATTGATCGAACGTGACATGCTGTTTTTTGGTCTTGGCTCTCCTGAGCTCTTCCATTGGGATGACTCAACTGCGGTTTCGATTCCGTGATCACATACCCATGATTCGTCACCAGCAATTTTGTAACGAACTTGGCTGCCATATGCATCATGCCCCAAATTAAAAAAAATGCATAACATAAACCGACTAATATGCCGACATCCTGAAAAACTTCTCTAATAATGATTCAACGGTTCTCCATAACAATTATCTTCTCTTTCTCAACGTTTTTGTCGGGTGTTGATGTGCTAGGGCATCCAGGGCGAGTGCCGTCATTCACATTTTCTCCACCTTCTGTGAAAAGCTTGTACAACTTGTGAACATTTTTCTGACTCAGAGTACAATCATCGTATGGCCGGTTGGCTGTTCTTGTTCGTCTTTTACAGTCTGAACCACTGTGTATGCTGTTTTTGACGAGTGCATTGGCTTGGGATGTGGGGGTTGAGCAAACCGGCCATCGGATGCCTGCCTCCACGTAGCCCCGCTGGATTACAGAATCACTTGTGGTTCTGTTATTCCCTAACTAAATGGCATCCCAACGATGGCTTAATCCTAAGGTGTTTGTATCCGTACCGAGAGGATGAATGACACTGAGCCTATCAGCTGTCACTACGGTGATGCGGTGCTCTGTCGTGATTGACCTTCTTTCCCTAGCTACTCGTGGGACTTTTATGGACAGAGTAAACTTAAAAATTATTTCTGACGCTGAGTCTACTACATCTTGAAAAATATACTATATTGCCTTCTGAACAATCAGCATTCATACCAGGACACAGTTTGTTGTGCCACAGCCTTACTTAACATTGTTGATGACATTATTAGAGAGACAGATGCAGGAAAAACAACTGTTCTTATTCTCCTAGATTATTCGAAAGCATTTGATACGATCAACCACGAAATTTTACACTTTATTGGTTTTTCGGACAGTGTTATTAGTCTTATGTGTAATTATCTACAAGACAGGAGTCAATATGTGGAGACAGCTGTAGGTTAGTCATCAAGAGGAAAGGTCACTTGTGGTGTTTCATAAGGGCCTATACTTGGCCCCGTAATATTTAATATATACACAAGTAATTTCATTTCGTGCATTACAACTTGTAATGCGTACGCTGATGTACGCTGATGATACACAGCTGTATCACTCGTTTGCTTCAGAAGACTGCTTTGAGGCTCAAAACGTTACATTTGAAAATATAAACCGATTAGTAGAAGTACCACATAAGTTGAAAATCAATGCACTCAAGTCTGAAGTAATGATCCAATAACTGAACCTGAAAAGAAAGGATTGGTAGTGCAGCCAGGAAACGACTGAGTCGTCTCCTCAAGAGCGAGGTACCTTATGAAGCCGCCTCGCACCAAATTTTTGAGCGGCGTACGCAGAATCTGTCTCAGGTGGAGAAAAAAAACCCCTCATGAGCAGGGTAGCAAACGTTTGCGCTCGTGATGATTCACCAAAACCAGAAGTAAAAAAACCCTGCACGGTTGAATCTAAGGCATCGTCAGGTGTAGCTGACTATCCGACTACCTCATTAACGATGAAACAACAGAGCACATACTTTGTGCCTGCCCCGCTAGGGACCGAATCAGGTTTTTAGAGTTCGGCAGAGCCGTACTCTTATCATCTGACCTGAAAAACAACTCACCATGTAAACTAAACCGCTTCGTTAAGAAGCTGGGTTTATTTGGTCGAGTGTGAATAGGTGTGAGCCACAATAAACTCTTGCGGGTTGCGCTGGAAGGTCGAACAGACTCACTCACTTTGAACCTAACCCAACCTAACAATCATCGCTAAATTCCATTTTTTTACAAAATTCCATGCAAATTCTTTGATTCAATTCTTTCGATAACAGAAAATCTCCGAACCCGAAAAACACTTCTAACCTTTATGCCTCTCACCAACAAACTCAACATGCTAAACATCTGAGACTGTGCACATATATTCAAGACGAGTGTACCGATATAAAAAATATTTACCTTATTTCTTCAACTGTCCGCGTACATATTTCAAGCTTGATTTTTGTGTTGTAACAAACGTATTGTTTGAAGGCAATAGCTGAAGTTACCACGAAGGAAGATAATACTTCTTGCATGAGTTGTTGCAATTCTATGACAGACTAGTTAATATCATAAAAGTAGTATACTGTTAGTTAATGATAATAATAATGATAATATCGTTTATTATGCATAAAAAATATATTTATACATAAAAGGAAAAGGGTTAGCCAAAGGTTATCTTCCACCTCTTCCAAAAATTATGCAGTTAGTGTGAGAAAATAATTATAAAAATACACATTTACTATCATAACAATGATAGAGAAGAGAAAAAAAATAGATCATATAGTTGCTAGTAACTATGCTTAACATTATTTTGGTCAATTTAACAATTTAATTGCACTAATTAGCACTGAGCAGTAAGCATATGTGATTTTATAACTTTCCCAAATTGATGAATATTATGACTTAGAAAGGGTGCAATTTTATTCAGATGAGAAGGGGCTATTTAAGAAAAACATCCTTGAAATGTTGAAGTACGGTGCCTAGGTATGTTGAATGAGTCAATTCCTAAATTGACCATATATATGTTAGAATGCCTGCTTGATGAACTATATAAATAACTAGGTGTTTTAGTTTGAAGCATCCTAAACAAAAAATGTTTTGTCAAATGTTGGACTCTGGTCCAAATGGTGTGACATGTTCACCATATGGTATCCATCATACGAACCTCATGCAAACATTTTATATACGTTTGTTTGAAGGTGATTGACAATGTTTCGTGATGAATTTCACTAGTTCGGACTTCCATTGTCTACTATATAAAATGATTTGAAATCCCTGAAACAAGTAAAAAAGAATAATTAAAAAAGTATAGCTGAAAATAACAATTATATTAAGCAACAATAAACCTGAAATGAAATGATAGTACGGGCAAATATCTGAAAAATGAGAGAGAATATCCATATTTCGTGAAGGCAGATGATTTTAATGTCAGAGGGTCCTCTTATTTGCGAAGAGATCCAGCAATAGGCGTCATTCATTAGGGCGTCGTGACACCCATGCTAATTTTTTCGAATGGTAACCTAGATTTTCCGATTCGTTTTTGAATTCTCCATTAAATTATTAATTTAGCCATATAGCACACTTGTAGTTTTCTTTGAATATTGATGAAAAAAAGCAATTTTTTTGCATATTATAAAGAGGACCATGAATAAGTCAAAACGAATGCAATAATATGAGTTTAATAAAATGAATCCATCAGTTGTGATGGATGTGTGAAATAAATGTTTCAAATTACCCAAAAAAATATGTTACTTTGACCATAATTCGACTTACATGATGATAACGAAATCAATTAGTGATAACAAGAATCATTTTAGTAGGTGTTCGAACTGCCTCCCTTCACGTAAAATACACATATTGAATCTTTTTAGTAATTCCCGATTCGAGACAGCTAAAAGCGTCTCTCGCGTTATGGAAGCACAAACATTTGTGATACTATTTTTCAAATCCTCTACATTTTGTGGACGTCACATATAAACTAAGTCTTTGATATATTCCCACAAAAAGAAATCTAGTGGAGTAATATCTGGACTTCGAGCTGGCCATGGTATTGGACCCTTATTTCCAATCCATTTCTCATTAAAAGTATCATCCAAATATTGGGTAACTATTCTATTATTATGTGGAGGCGCCCCATCTTGTTGAAACCACAAATTCAGTCGAGTTTGTATTGGTTAATTCTCCAAGAGATTCAGCAACACATGTTGTAGAAAAACCAAGTACCTCTTCCCAATGAGAATCCTTTCGAAAAAATGAGGTCCTATCGAATAACCATCAATGATTCCGCACCAAACATTAATCCCCCACACAGACTGAAATCTCGTTTCTTGCACCCAATGAGGGTTCACGTCAGACCAAAAGTGACAATTATGTTTGTTTATAATACCGTTGTTATGGAAACGGCTTTCATCACTCCATAATATTTTTTTCAGAAACTTATCATCATCAAGAACACGGGTGGACAACCATGCAATGAAGTTCAATCTTCTATCAGCATCTCCTGAATATGGGAATATATTTTAGTTATTAAAAATGAAACATGAACATTATTACCTGGATGTAGTCCTTGAACCAAATGTATTTTGTACGGATGGAATCTGTTTTTTGACAAAATACGTTGTATTGACGAGTTAGAAATGTTACAATTAGGGGAAGTACGTCCAAAATGACATATACGGACAAAACGACACATTAGTGATATTTAAAAAACTGCGCGGTATCAGCTGTCAAAAGTTAGCCAATCAAGAAGCACCTACACCGGAAATATACCATTGAACTTTTGAGAGCCGTTTAAAATACAGAACGGACGCCATGTTGACATTTGTGTTTTGAGGTTGGAAAGAAATTTGTTAGTGGTCATTTGTTTTTTGTTTTTCGGTAAGTTTTCTTTTGTTATTTTACTCTCCTATAATTTTATATTTCGAAACATTTTGTGTTTGACGTGATCGCGTAGAATTTAAAACATTATTGTCACTGCAACAAGATTATTCTTCGAATCGTAATATTTTTTGAGGCTATGTACAAAATGACATACAACCACTATGGACAAAACGACATGTGTCATTTTGTCCGTAGAGAAGAATTTTTTTAAGTAAATCTACGTAAATCTTTTTAATTTACAGAATGGCAATATGCCCCGAAATTATAAGAGGACAAGTAATCGGCAATCATGGAGTCAAGAAGCGATGAAAAAAGCTATTGAAGCTGTTAAAGAGAAAAAAATGGGTTGGCTTCTGGCTTCGAAGAACTTCAAAGTGCCAAAAGCTACACTAAGGCGGCATGCTTTGGAACAAAATAAAACAGTTGCACCTGCAGCAAAAGGTTTAGGCCGATTTCAGCTAACATTTCCTCTTGAAATTGAGAGACAATTGGTTGAGCATATCAAGCTACTTGAAACTCGCATGTTTGGATTAACGCGTACAATGGTCCAAGAACTCGCTTTCGAATTGGCTGAAAAAAGTGGCTTTTCACACAGTTTTAATAAAGATAAGGGTGAAGCTGGCCAGGAGTGGCTAGATGGATTTTTAAAACGCCATAAAGACATATTTTTACGAAAACCGGAGCCTACCTCCGCAGCCAGGCCCAAGCTTTTAATAGACCTCAAGTAAGAAAGTTTTTCGATAACTATCAAGAATACATAGACAAACACAAATTAAACGCAAACCGGATCTACAATGTGGACGAATCGGGGCTGTCTACTATCCAAAGACCTCAAAAGATCCTGGCTACCGCTGGCAGAAAGCAAGTAGGTACCATTACAAGCGCGGAGCGGGGATCTAATGTGACAGTTGTGTGTTGCATGAACGCAGCTGGGTCGTATGCACCTCCTTTCATGATTTTCCCAAGGAAAAATATGAAAAACGAGCTCGTGGATGAAGCACCAACTGGTACGGTAGGAGTAGCTCAAGAAAGCGGGTGGATGACCACTAAAATGTTTGTGAAGTGGCTCCAGCATTTTCAAAGCTTTGTAAAATCTAGTCATAATGATAAAGTCCTTCTTATTGTCGATGGCCATGCCAGCCATAAGTCATTCGAAGCTTTGAACTTTGCCAAGGAGAATGGAATCGAAATTGTTTGTCTTCCTCCACACTGCACCCATCGTATGCAGCCTCTCGATGTGTGCTTTTATGGACCGCTCAAGACATATTTTAACCAAGAAATTTCTGTCTGGCTTAGAAATCATCCAGGAAGAGTGGTGACAGCTCTTCAGATCGGATATTTATTTAATCAAGCTTATGGAAAGACTGCTTCAGTTCAAAATGCATGCAATGGTTTCAAAAACACTGGACTATCGCCAGTTAATCCAGACATATTTCCAGATCACTTTTTTGAACCAGTTGAAACAACAAGTATGTCAATAGCTTCCACAGCTGATAACTCAGACTCAATCCAGGATCAGAACCTTCCATCGATGCCAATAGAACCGGAGGCTGGCGAGATTATGGCCCAGGAGCAGAATAAGGCCCCTGAATCTTCATCAAAGCCATCCACTAGTTCTTGTAAACCATTTACTTCATCAGATTCTTCAGACGCAATAGCAGTCACTAATGATATTCATAACACACTGACTGGCCCGTTAGACATTTCCCAACCATCCACAAGTTCATTTGCATCGACAAGTTCTTTAGCTGTTTCAGTTAATGTCATTTCTCCAGTTCCCAGTGGTAAATTTGTAAGTGGACAGGGTAAACGAAAGCCAAAGAAACGAACGACAATATTCCTACTTACGTCATCACCAAATATGGCAGAATTAAAGTATAAACGAGAGATTGCAGCTGAAAAACCAATTCGTAAAAGGAAACAAGCAGTTACCAAGTCTCTTTACATTGCTGATGACTCAAATGAAGAGCGCTCTGATCAAGAAGACGAAGAAGATGATTGTAACTGTATTTACTGCAACGATCTCTACTCACGTTCAAAGCCTGGTGAGGGGTGGTTGAGGTGCAGGCGGTGCAGTCGTTGGGTTCACGCAGCCTGTGCTGATTTGCCAAAGCGTACCAAAAATTTTGTTTGCGAGTTGTGCAATTAATTTTTATTGTTAATTAAAACATCCATTTCGTGCCAAAGATTTGGCTAAGCCAGTGAATGCTTAGTCTGACGGTAATTTTCTGTCAGGATACCGATTAGCGTATATTCTCACTGCTTCTTTTGAATTTCTTCTTGCTTCGCCATGAATACATATCATATCCAACTTTTCTGCATTCGAAAATTGAACCATTTTTCTGACAGATCATCTGACAGATCGATAAATATATTATTGCATTTATTTTGACTTATTCATGGTCCTCTTTATACTACGCAATAAAATTGCCTTTTTTCATCAATATTCAAGAAAAACTACAAGTGTGCTATATGGCTGAATTCAGAATTCAATGCAGAATCCAAAAACCAATTGAAAATACTGGGTTACCATTTAAAAAAATTGGCGTCGGTGTCGCGACTCCCTAACGGATGACGCCTAGTGCTGGATCTCTACGTAAATAAGAGGACCCTTTGACACCAAAATCATCTACTTTCACGAAATATGGATATTCTTTTTCATTTACCCTGTTTATTAATGCTATTAATTTTTTTCTCAAATTTTGATTTTTTGCCTTTTCGGCTTAATATATGATGTTGTTAAGCGATTTCCGCCAATTTTTCTTTTAGATAGTTTAAAACATATTGAAAAGGTCAAAAAGCTTGAAAAGTGGTTGCCCCACGATTTGAATGTTTCGAAGTCTGTTATTCTTGGCTTTTGCACTACCAAAATGATAATTTTTTACATCAAATCTTGACGTGTGATGAAAAGTGGACCCTTCACGACAACAGGAGATGCTCAGGAGAGTGGTTGTATACCGATAAGCTTTCCAGGAATTTTCCACAGGCGAAAACCTACTAAAAAACATGGTTACCTCATGGTGGTCAGGGGCTAGTGTGATTCAGTATAACTTTCTGCAACTGGACCAAACAGAAGAAGTCCGATCCTGCTCCACGACAAATCCAGACCTCTTGCCAACCGACTACCATCTTCTCAAGCACTCTGGAAATGACCTCTGACTGTATGCCTCCAACTGTCAACTACGAACTGTCTTATAAAGTACTATTCCAGAGTAGGGAGGACTGGATCCTCCGGGAGAAGGAAATATTAAGAGTAGATAGTTGTTGGTTTACACCTTTGTCGACTTTTCGAATCTCGATCCTTAAACTTCTGAACGTTTTTTGTAAATATGTCGGTGAACTACGAGAATGTATCATTTCTAAGAAGGCGAACAGAATTGGTGATTAAGAAAAAGCATCTTGTGCAAATAATTTTATTTATCACAATATTATTTACAAGCACTTACACATAAACTATGTTCAATTTATATAAAATAATTCACACTAACATACGCCTGTGTGCTGAAACAGAAACAGTTCAATAATAATGATTGAAATAACCAAACAAGTAACATATTGGACTAATAGTAATAAAAGTCTCATGAATCGAGAATTTGTGATTTTTTTATTTACAAGGATGTGTGTGTCACCCGATCCGTAATATCAAAAAACAAGTTTTCTGATGAACTCCTAGTCTGGATTCTCAAAGCATTCGAAAACGTCGTTTTCATCGGAAAATTATCAGTTGTTGGAGAGAAAAGTTGTTTTGTTTTTTCGAAAGAGACACATTCACTTCATTCCCATTTGTTTTTCTCAAGGCAACTAGCCCTCAAAACGAACATAACGAGAAGAGTTAATAATGATAACTTTTGAAAATACGCTCATAACAAGCGAATGGCATTTATAAGTTCATTGCCGAGCCTATATACCTCTGAGTGAACTGTTAATATATCCCGATGACGAAAACGCTCTCTTGGCAGGATTTATCCATAGGCGAGCGTTAGGTAGCCTACTCTGCTACCACCGGACTCAAAGAACGCCATTTCTTTCTTAAAAATTTTCTCATATTTTTGCTTGTTGTCTGGCTTCCTCTTGTATATCCCTTTTTTGTCAAACCTGTCTATGTAATTCTTCTTTCAGCGTTACAGTGTGACCCGAATTGATCGCAGATGAAGAATGTATGAGAATAATCTGTATTTTTGACACTCTCTGGCAACTGGTTACTGAACATTGTGTTTTGTTGTTGCAATTTATTCAAAATGATTCGAAATGTCTCCACAGTTTTGAGCATTGACTTTCTCCTTCAAATTGCCTCAACTTTCAATTATAAAGGCAATGAAATCATTCATTTTGAATAACTCATCGATATCATTATCACTCGTCACCAGTTTTCACCCAACTTTCTTGCGATCTTCATGTATGATGATTGATGTATTTTATGTTTGTTTGAAGTTGATTGACAATGTTTCATGATGAATTTCACTAGTTCGGATTTCCATTGTGTAATATATAAAATGATTTGAAATCTCTGAAACAACTAAAAAAGAAGAATTTAAAATAAATAGGTGCAAATAACAATTATATTAAACAAAAAAAATCTGAAATGAAATAATAGTGACATGAAATACACGTGAAAATGAAACAATTGAACAAAAAACTAAAAATAAAAAAATACAAAATGAAAATAAAGATAAGAATAAAAAGTTAAGAGATTTCAAGCCAAGTTAGTTCACGAAGTTTCGATTGTTAGTATCCACAATCGTCTTCTGGTGATAACTGGACTGATTCTTTCGAGAGATAACTATTTATGGGTCGTTCGAGTACTTTCACTTATCCCCGCTTTCCATTTTTCCCGCTTCACTGGTTCAGTGGGAGATGACCGTTTGGCGATAGTTGGCCTTTTTTCGCTTGATGATGGATTTCCATTCCCCCAACCTTTTTCTGATGTTCCAGACTATCAAGGTTGCAAGTGATGTTCGTGTCTCCAATCAAGGGAATGGCTCTTTTCTGGTTGGAATACAGCAGTTTCAGGGTACGCTTAGGGGTGGATCTTCATACATGAGAACAATACTCCAGAGAAAGTCTAATTTGAGCTTCATGAAGCATTGAAATTGGCTGAGGTATGTACAGTTTTCTCGTTTGGAACAATGTTCCAAGCTTTTGAGAAGCAGTCTTTGCAATTCCAGCGACACGATTGTGCCAAAACATATTGAGGTCCTTTTCGAACCCCAACAAAATCATCGTCCTCACATCATTATATGCCTGCTGTCTGTGAAGATGTGCTGTCGTCAGCAAAGTTATATATTGGGTTCTTGGTTGGAGGGTTGGAGACAATAAGGATCCCTGGAAACACCAGTGTTGATGAAAGAAGTATTCGAGAGATATCCATCGACGGCCACTTGCAGGAAACGTTTTTCAGAAAGCTGCGGTGGAGCCCTGAAGGCTCAGAGGGTTGCGCTGGAGGGTCGAATTGACCCACCCACTTTTTATGTAACCTAACCCAACCCTGACCAATAGTTTCATCACTTTAATAACGATATTTTTTGCCCATCATCACTCGATGCTAGTCTCAAACCTTTTTCAGCAGGAACTTTCTTCTTCAAACCGGTGACCACCTTTGAAGTCTTCAATGCCATCAATGAATTGAAAAATTCCACTTGCTTCGATGTATATACTCTTATTGTAGAATAATGAAAGGAACAAGTTTTTTTTTTATCGAACCGCTCACATGCATTTTCAATGAATGTATAAGAGAGGGTATTTTCCGAGATGAATTTGAAATCAGTAAGGTCATTCTAGTTTTTGAAAAGGGCGATATAAACCTTGAAAATCATTGATCTATCTCCATAGTCCCTATATTCGGCAAACATTTTGAGATTATTCTTCAAAGAAGACTATATATCTAATTTGAAGTTGATAATCTCAACACGGATCAATATGGCTTCAGAAAATCTTGTTTTACAATACAAGCTGTTATTCGTGTGGCCAAGGGCATTGTTGATGGTTTGAACAAAAACAGCATAGCTCGGAGATATTGTACGATTTGAGCAAGGCGTTTGACTGTGTTTCTTACCACAATCTACTGAATAAACGGGATGGATACGGAATCAGAGGAGTTGCAGTTTCCTTCTATAGCTCTTACTTGAGCAATCGTAAACAATGCGTTGATCTTGATGAAAATAGAATTTTGAATCTTTTGTTAATCGAATCTGGAATACCACAGGGCTCTGTTTTGGGACTTCTATTGTTCATCATTTATATGAATGATTTCTTCTTTTACTGGTTACCTAATCTATGCCGGTGATACAGCTCTCCTGTGTATCTACCAAAACTGTCAGAACTGTCAGAACTTGCTCGTCACAATGAAAACTGATGAACAAGACTGAGAAATGGTTCAATGCTCACCTATTGGAACTAAATAAGGATAAAACTCAAACTATCATATTCTCTACAAATGATAACATAGCGAAAGGTGAAACTGTCAAACTTCTTGGCATCATCCTAGACGATACTCCATACTACATCGAAGAAGTAGGATCGAAACTTTCCAAATATCTATTTTTACTCAGGCAGTTGGAGAATTTTGTCAACCCGAACACTTTTTCATCAGCATTTTTTTTTATTCTCATGGAACTTCACTCTGGGGAAATTATCCCAATGCTGAGAAAATATTCTTACACAAGAGGCCAACTATTAGAATTATTTCAAATGCCGGTTTCAGCGTTACCTGCCGATCCCTTTTCAAAAAAACTAAACATAATGATGGTACCTTCTATCTTTATCAATCTATCTTTATCAATCTCTATTGGAAATTGACAAACACAAAAACAAACATTTTACCAATTCACAGGTTCATGGATATAACACTAGAGGTGCTAATCTCGTGAGACCACACAGGTAGAAACTACACAAATCCTCGATCAGTACACTCAGTGTTGATATTTATAATATTTCGACACGCACTGTTGAAGATCCACCTATACATGTAGTTTCAAGAGGTTTACCAAAAGTTTCTTAAAAACACATTGTTTTCATAGTGTCAACGAGTACCTGGCCACAACAACTCACATGTTTAAATCTGAATCACTTTAATTATGGCCTTTTTTATTTCAAATACCATTTATTCACATCATGTTTCTATCTCTCATATGCATTTGCGTCACCACTTGTGATAGTTGTGTTTTTTTTATTTCACTTGTGATCTATTGGAAATGTTTGTTGGTTGTTCATATGTTTGTATAGCACACACATTATTGTTTGGACTTGTTACAAATGTAGTTTTTTCCATAACGTGGTTGAATGAACTATATATCTATCTATCTATCAAAAATCCAAGAGTTTTCAGGTGATTCAGCCTAAATTCAACACAATAATAAATACCGCACCTAAGCTGTTTGAACCATTTTGAGAGATAAGTGCGTACAAACTAACAGACCAGACAATCGAACAGCTCAGTCACACTTTCATTATATGAATTAATATACGAATAATTCTCTCAAATGAACCGCAATGAATAATATAACGTTGTATCCGCTCAAGAGTTTCCTGATTTCAAATAAAATAACCAATATAAAAATTTGAGGAGAAACATCAAATTTGGAGCTGTTTTTGTGAACTTTCGAAGAGTGCCTGTTTTACGTATTCATTGATGCGAATATCGATCATAAACATTATCGACTACTTCATTTCAAATAGTGAGCAAACCGAATGCAACTCGGAACTTTGGTGTATCAGATTATTGCAGTAATACAAACTCCTATATCTCGATGCATTGCCAATATACGAAAAGGTAATATCTTACATCAATATAATTGTATAGATAGAAATGAATGATCGACCTAGCTAACACAGTTGCTCCGACCTTATATTGAACTGAAAGCAATCACAGGGTGAGTCAACAAGAATTCCTCGGTTCATTGCTATCAAAGAGAACTATTTTCCGAACTGTTCATTTTATTGGCAGTCATATCGATAAATACTATCTTTATGCTGGGTAAAACCGGTCAAGATTCTCAAATTTGTTTTTTGAATATTTTAATTAATCGCTAGTACTTTAGCATTTTCGAACGGTTAAACGGTTACAAATGCGTAAATAACCTAAAGAATATTTGTACTGCTTTTTCCTCTAAAAACCAGTTATACATGACAGACATCAAAAAAAAGAATCTCGGAATTTGTCAATAACGCCATGTGTTGGAGTTTCATTATGAATTATGTATTGGAAGATATGGTGCAAATGGTCTATGTTCTGGGGGAAAGTGACGGAAACTGCCTCCTTGCATCTAGGATTTACAAAGAGAAGTTTCCCGAAATAAGACAATCAGATGGAAGGGCATTTCAGGCTCTAAACACAAGATTTGAAAGAACTGGTAACGTCGATCACGAGAAATTCGAACGTGTCTGCCCTCTAAGAAATGAAGAGAATACATTTCAAATTGCTCTTCACCTTGTTGAAAATCCCCATTTGAGTACCCGAGACCTGAGCAGGGAATTAGGATATTCTCGAATAATACGACCAAGCAAATTTCATCCTTACCACATGTAATTGATACAAGATCAAAGAGAAAGAGATTTTGAAAAACGTGTTCAATTTTGCCGATGGGGCTTAGAAAAGATCGATCAGAAAAATGATTTTTTCGATTTCGTGTTATTTTCTGATAAAGCGACTTTTCATAAAAGTGGAACTGTCAATCGGCATAACATGCATTATTATGCAACGGAAAACCTCCATTTTGTTCGTTGCCTAAATCATCAACAGCGTTGGTCACTGAATGTTTGGGTTGGAATTTTGGAAAAAGAGTTATCCGTCCGAATTTTTTGGATGGGCATCTCACTGAAAGACAACATGTAAGATTCCTTCTGCATGAGTTTTCGAATTTATTGGACGGGGTTCCATATGGGAACAAGACTTAGCATATGGCTACAACATGCCGGTGCACCACTACATTTCAAAACTGAGGTAGGGGAATACCTCAACGTTCATTTCAATAAAAAATGGATAGGTAGGAGTGGGCTTGTGGCGTGGCCACCCAGATCACCTGACCTGACCCTAATGGATTTTTTATGGGGGTTTATCAAATGAATTGTCTACCAAACTCCTCCAATATCTATAGAATACATGAAACGAAGAATCACTAGATCTTTCAGGGAAATCCAAGAGGATATGGTGGCACTTGTAGAGAATTCATTTAAAAAAAGACTGACATTGAGTGTTGCAAGAAAATGGTCGCCATTCAGAACATCTCTTGGACTCATCTGTTCAATAAGAAATTGAGGCGTTTTTGTTAATATTGAAAAAATTTTGAGTAAGTGAACATAAATTGATGAATTTTTTGTGGTAACAACAATTAATAAAACTGGGTATAATTTGTGAAATATCTGTTTTTTGTATAGTATATCTCTGATGAAAAGTGTAGTAAAATTTTGAAATATTTCATTACAAATGAAAAAATACAGGGTGTTCCCCTTGTGAAACTTGACCGGTGTTACCAAAGCACAATATATATATTGTTTCCGAGTTTAGATTTCCGAAATTATTATGGTGATGTTGACTTACTATTCCTAAAGAAATTCACTTGATTGCTGAATACATGCGGGTGGTGAATTAAGAAATGAATGTCTACAAAATAGATTTTTCCCGAATAACTTGGCTATGCCGCAATGCAAACAAAAATTCCTCAGAGACCTAAAAGAATATGGAATCGAATGACGTATTCACATACTGGGTGTTCCATTTGAAAAAATAAACCTTTGGTTGGGTGCGCTCGGCTGAATCATCTAGTATACGGGAAAATAATTTTCAAAGATAGTATTTATCGATGTGACTGCGAAAACAAATTGAGCAATTCGAAAAATTGTTTTCCCTGAAGGCAATGAACCGAGAGAATCTTGTTGACTCACCCTGTACGTGAAGCAGAACTGACTTTCCTCCTCTACTATTCGCTCGTCTGTTTTCGTTAAAGCAAACTCATCGCGAGAAAATCGATCTCTTCCAGTGCAACTAACACAAATAATGAATAAATCGACATTCAAATTATTAATTAATGCTGTGTCGTTCACCCGTAGTGATACGGAAAATGAATATTTCAAGAGACACGAAACTGTACTTATGAACGTTTGAAGCTTTCAATTTAGGGTAATCAAGTAGCTGCCATTCAGGTTCTTCGTAGGAGAAATATGAATAATAAAGTTATATCGAAATTTTGATGGAAATAGGAAAACAATATGAGTTGGAATATACAAGGTGGTGATTCAAGAGCCCAAACACAATGCATTCATGACTCAACTGCCGCAAGTGTCATCAGTGGTGCTAGGCTGAACTACGAATGCATTGCTGGACTCAATTGTCCTGAAAAACTAGCCTGAGGAAGTGGGGGGAAACATTTCCTCTCACAAACACGTCATCTCTGACGGGTCGGATGAGAGTCCTATCAGGCTAGCAGGACGAATTCAGCATAATTGCAAATGAAATACATCAATTTGAAGCTGAATTGTTGCTAATTAGTTGCCAAAACAACGATTTTGTTGCTCGTGGCGATCCCTAGAAATCGCCAAATAATGCTATCGTGATATAAAGGTAGCAAGGTAACTCAATAAATTATATACTTTTCCTCTGATCTTTACAAAATAATTAGTTACTATTTACTTGCTAAACCTTGGATATAGCGGAAAATTGTTAAATGATTTTTTTTAGTTTTTTGCCGATCTTGCTATCTTGAAACTGGTTTTTTCTGTAATTTGTTGTTTACCTAGAGTATACTTAAATACACCTTGAGTTTCAGCTACAAAATAGTTGAAACCTATCGGCCGATTTTAAATTTCAACTATTTTGTTGCTGATGCTCAAGGTATATTCAAGTTTACTCTTGGCGAGCAACAAATTTAGAATATCTTTCAATCTAGGAAAAACCAATTTCAAGATAGCAAGATTAGGAAAGATAAAAAAAAATATTTAAGATTTTCTCGCTATATCTAAGGTTCAGCAACGAAATAGTAACTGAATCTTCTGTTTAGATCAAAGGAAAAGTATATAATTTATTGAGTTATTTTGCTACCTTTATATCATGATAGCATTATTTGCGATTTCTATGGATCTGCACGAGCAACAAAATCGTTGTTTTGGCAACTAATTAACAACTATTTAGCTACAAATTGATGTATTTTTTTGCAATTTTGCTGGATTTGCCATGCTAGCCTGATAGGGTTTCGGAAGAGTGCTATATGGAGTTGTGTTTGGACTCTGGATTTTTAGCTATTTCTCTTACAGTGAAGGCTGCAGTAAAAAACAGGATGAATGTTGTCGACAATAGATGTCAAAGCTTGACTTTGCAACTCTCCGGCTTGGGGAGCCTCGTTTTTCTTTGATAATCAAAGATTGAGTTCTGCGTCGATCACATATATGGCATTTTTGTAAGAGGAGATACAATTGCCCGCCAGTAATTTAAGATGTCTATACTCGAACACCGTGTAAGTTGTGTTGATCAAGACAAATTGTCAAATACTGAATATAATTTATGCTGGTAATTATCGTACTCGTTCTTATGTTCTGTTCTCTGCTATTTGAATAGTTCATCCAGTACTAATTGTAATATGGAGACATTTTTCTCGTGTGGGTATTGTATTGAAGTATACCATTCAGAAAAAGTGGTGTATAGTCAGTCATTCACACTTATATCTGTTTTATTACATAGCTAAGGTGGTGAAGAAGTCAAAAGCTCAAAAAAGAAAGCTTAACGAAGCTGTGCTGAACTATTGAGTTACAGGAACTCACTATTGTATCATTTTCAATTATGATAGAGTCTAAGAGCCAGTGAGCGGGTACCTGCATGTATTTGACCAGACTTGGGTTTTTGTACATTGAGGCCCCTATACCTACCGTATATGATATGGTACCTCACTAAGCCCAAAGTGGTGGACGCGGTGACTGCGCAGGTAGGACAGGTATCAATTTTTTAGTAATTTCAAATGCATTTAACGACATTTGCCGTTTTGATATTTTGAAATATATTATTATTGTGAACGGAAAATAATAATGGCTGAACATTACCTCGCGTTCAACATTGTGGCAGACATATTTGAAAATGTTAAAAATGAATATTTTTGAAAGTAATTGACGAGATCTGCCATTGATACATTTCACTTAAGTGTCTTTAGCCTTTAGTTACGAAAACGTATACCGCCAGATGGCAGTGCGATTTCGCCCGATGAAATAAATACAAACTCCTCCCTAATTCTAACTTGACCAGGCCGGGGCATTCCAGGGCCGAACTTTATTCGCCGACGTGTTCGTTCTTCCAAATTACATTTTAGATTAAAACATGTTCGTTTTCGTGTTGATCTCAAAGTTTGCACGAAAATTGCAGATTATTTGAAAATTATGAATCTTTTATNTCATTTCGAAAGGCATAATGCAAGGAAATCACATTCTTATAAATAACACATTCTTATTAAATTAATAACAAAATAAAGGAAACATTAAAAAGAAAAATGAGAAAGTCGTTTAACTGAGAAAATGATAGGCTTCAATACCGAAATGGAATAACACCAAAATATTCGTTAGTTTTGATGTTGGAATTGAAGAAAAATGCCCAAAAATGAGAGAGAGAATACTTTTTATTCATCTAATATTCGAAAAATATTTTTTTTATTATTTTTCCTTTATACACTCATACAATCTTTCCTCAATCAGAATAAGAAGAATCGTTTCTGACTCCTTTTTTTTCAGGGATGAAGACCCTCAATATAGTTTCAAAACAAAGGTTATACTCGTAAACGCCGGAACTGCGACAGTTTTAAACGTCATGTGAGCTCTCTGTTACAGGATATAATTTGTATGACGCACAATGGTAGCGTCAAGACTTCTAAACACATTTGCTTAGATATGACATTCAAAAGTCTTACAAGCAGTCATAAGGTTATCGATATATTAAATCATTACGGCCATTGTATAAGTTACAACGCTATCGAGGTGCTAGAAACAGAAGCAACGTATTCATCAGTTTCACGTACCGCAATATGTCCAGAGGCAATTAATAAAGATGAAAATCTTTCGACAGGCATGGCATTTGACCAATTTCGACCGGTTCGTTGATACCAAGAATGGAAAAGATACTCTGTATGATACGGTTGGAATAATATATCAAAATATTGATCCCAACCTCGAAGAAGAAATTGTTGAAGAAGAAGAAGAAGCTAGAGTTAGTACGCGTAATAAACGTAGAAGATGATCTTTTGAAACAATCGAGTATGAGTTACCACAGTGTGCTAAAAAACTAAAAAAAAAACTACCAATATTCAAGCTGAAAATGAAGAGGAGGTTAATATTATTGTACATGAGAGTCTTTACGATCGGATTGATGATGTTTGGATGCTCAGTCATGCTTTTAGACTATTAGATACCCCTATGAGGACTGGTTTTAACAGTAAAATAATGATCGATGATACTCCACAACAATTGATTTCGTATTCAACTCCGATTAATGAAGCACCAACAAGCAATGCAGTAGTTTTGGCAGCTATGCAACAATGCATGTCAGTCTTGCAAGAGCTGAGTCAAGAGTATATGCAAGTGACTTACGATTCAGCAATTACAAAAATTGCACTGCAAATCCAAGCAACAGAAAATAACACCTTCCAAAAGCTTTTTATTCGCTTGGGTGCTTTTCATATAATGATGTCATATTTCAAGGCGATCGGGAAAGTCATTTATGATTGTGGTTTAACAGCCATCATTGTTGAAAGCGTAATGCTAACTAGTAGATCCGTTTCAAGTTTTATTGAGGGCAAATATTTTAACCGTTGTAAAAGATTACATCCGATAGTGGTTTAAGGGCTACAAATAATGCATTTTAGATCTTTTTCAACATCTAAAAATATTCATATTTCTGCAGAAATCGAAGATGAGATTGAAAGATTACAGAGTTGTCAGTCATCTTCATTTTTTATTCACAATGGAAGCTTGAAAGAACTATGTGACGATTATGCTATTTATGAGCAACAACCATTGAACGGTGAACACGGCAAAACAGCGCAATTTTATATGATTTACATCAAGCTTGTTTATCGTTATTTACAGCTAAGCAGGAGTATTCGAGCGGGTGACTTTCAATTATATCTTGACATCTTACCAAAAATTACAAATTCATTTTTTGAATTCAACCATTAAAATTATGGGAAATGGACTGTCCAATACCATTACAATTTGAGGAAAGTTTCTACAATTCATCCTGGTTTAGAGCAAGACTTCCAAAAAGGATTTTTTGGAATCAAGCGTACCAATAAACCATTCTCAAGACAGTCTATTGACCTTACATTAGAGCAAACCATCAATGCAGATGCTGCGAGAACACTTACTGGTATCGCCCATCTGACTAACTCGATCTTGGCACGCCAACGCTGGGCAAGAAGTCACGACATACGCTCAATAATCATACATGTGTTAGAAGAGTTAGGAATCACCAAGTGCAAGATATTTCGACAGAGCTGCAGCCACATAACATCAAAAAAAGTTGTCATCAACTTGAGAAGTTTATGAACTCGTTCGATCAATATGTGAATCTATTCAGCCTAGATTTATCACCAGATCAGTTATTTAACATAGCTTCTGGGAAAGCAGCATCATCTCAAGTGGAAGAGTTCTTTTTAAATGTCCAAAAAATCGGTGAAAAATCAAAATCAAATCAAAAAGATTTGGGAAAGCCATCAAAAAGATATCCATACACAACTTTTCAGGTCTACTTGTAAAGAAAAAGTCTGTGAAAATTGGAGGTAAGCATCAAGAGATCAAGCTACAGCGAGATTTATTTGAACGTTTGCTGGGAATTTCAATGGACCATCAAATTGATGTTTCAAAAATGTTATCATTTCCAATTACTCCAGTACCCCTTGCTTTATGTGATGGTGGTTTCTGTAAAACTGATAAATCTGTACTTGTAAAATGCATTCAACCAAAAATAGATCAAGAACCGCCAAGTAGTACAGATGTAGCCTTAATTGATGGATTTGTCATACTTCATTCTATGAAAGAGGTTCCCAAAACGTTCGGAAGTATTTCGAAGAAATTTTTGCAAATGGTATCTAAATATTCCACCCAAAGAATTGATGTAATCTTTGACCAATGTATATATCCGTCAATAAAAGATAGTGAAAGATGCTTACAACATGAAGCACCATTGATTGATTACATTATTTCTGGGCCTGACCAAGTGCGACCTTCTGATTTTGCAAAAGAATTAAGAAATACAAAGTTTAAGGAGGCTCTTGTAGGCTTTTTTGAAAAACATTGGTGTAGTGAGGAAATGAAATCATTTGTAGGCAATCGAAAGATTCATATAAATTACCGAAATTGTCAATCTTATCAAGTTGTTGATGAGAAGATACAGTCAAATATTGTTGAAGATTTAAATTGTACTTTACATGAAGAAGCAGATACAAAAATAATCTATCATGCTTGCAATATCGCTGAGCAGTCGAATATTGTTATCAGAGCCTCTGATACTGATATTTCAATAATAATGATTGGTAATATGGCAAACTTGAAGAATTTTAATTCTAATATTTGGGTGCTCAATGGAATTGGAAACAATGAAAGATATATTGACATAACAAAAATTTATACGGAGGTTGGTGAATTGTTTGCCAAAAGTTTAATCGGATTCCATGCGTTCACCGGATGTGATTTCAATCCCTAGTTTTTCAATAAAGGAAAAAAGACCTTTCTCTTTGCTAAAAAAAATACTGTATTTCAAGAAGCATTTGCTATTATTGGTGACGAAGATTTAACTAAGGACCAATTACAAGACATATTTAATGTTATTCAGCAGTTTACTTGTCAGCTCTACAATGCCAAAAAATCTATGGACGTAGATGATGGAAGATTCCAACTATCAGTTAGCAGCTACAAAGCTTCAGGCGTCAATGAGAATTTCACCAATAAAGTACACCATTTTGACGCAACGTCAATACCACCGTGTAAGAGTGAACTTTACCAACAACTTCTGAGAGCTCATTATATTTCTACTATTTGGAAAAATGATTACAAAAAGCAACCTACAACTTTGGACCCATTGGAGAACGGCTGGATTGAGCAGGACAACAACACATTTGTCCTCAAATGGAGGAGATCAACTTCCATTTTTTGTCAGTGACTTAATCACCATTATTCCTGGTAAGTTGATAAAAATCAATTATTTATCGAATATGTTCAAATCTATTTGTAAATTATTAATATTTTACAATGTACGTTTAATTTTTACAGAATCTGACTCAATTGATGATGAAGATGATTTACACAACGATGAACATTACCCGGATGATGATGAATGAAGAATAACGAATACTTATAAATATGTATGTTACCTTAATATACTTTGATATTTAAAACTTTTCCGTATTTTTTCGTCTTTTTTTATTGTCAAAATTTTTAAATATTATATGAACTACATAAACAATATTAATTTTAATAAATGCAGTGATTAAGTAAATCATAAATATATTATTTTGATGTAAAACAGTTATCGTAATACATAGACATCTGGCCGGAAGGTATCTCAGATTTTGTTATTTTCTGATGCTTGTACGCACTGAATACTTCTGCCCTAATTAATATAATTTTTTGAAACTATAATAAGTGAAATGTATCAATGGCAGATCTTGTCAATTACTTCCAAAAATATTTATTTTTAACATTTTCAAATATGTCTGCCACAATGTTGAACGGGAGAATGTTCAGCCATTATTATTTTGCGTTCACAATAATAATATATTTCAAAATATCAAAACGGCAAACGTCGTCAAATGCATTTAAAATTACTAAAAAATTGATACCTGTCCTACCTGCGCACTCACCGCGTCCACCACTTTGGGCTTAGTGAGGTACCATATCATGTACGGTAGGTATAGGGGCCTCAATGTACAAAAACCTAAGTCTGGTCAAATACATGAAGGTAGCCGCTCACTGGCTCTTAGACTAATTTATTCATCAATCAAAGATAATACAAGACATTATACATACACACATGTATAAAACTAGTAAAAAAAAGGTAATCTACAAATGAATTTTTAAGATAGTGTAGGTATAGTCGCAAAACAAATAAGAACAATTATACATACAATAGTCAGTTCACAATGATAGGTATCAGGAAATATAAAATTATTCAACATTACTCGATCACTTTTATGTTGCCTAGCATTTTCCACACATGGTATTCATTTCAGTTTTTATTAGGACTGTCAATAAACGAAGGAAAAAAGTTGTTTGAAATAACTTCATTTTCTAGTATGCACCTGAAAGATGCAGTTCAAGGGATGATGTATATTTACCAGATCTTTTTTCAATAGTATTTATTGAATTCATTCAAGTTGTTTTTTTTTGAGTTTGAAATTTAATTTATAATAATTATATCATAATTTTATTTTAGTTTCATCAGAACTGATTTGATCATTTTAGATTTCGAAAGTTTCAAGCCAAATTATTTTCCAGACAAATTTGGGTGATTTAATTGAAAATTACTCTGGTTGTGTGTATGAGCGTATGACGTGTTGCTCGGTGATTACAGTCATTGATAGGTGATTAATGAGTTTTCAAATAACGGGTTTGGAGTGAAGACAAACAAAACGTTGTATGCTACATTAAGTGTTAGTAATGTCACATATATAGGGCATATAATATTAATAAATGATAGTTTGGAAAGTTGAAAAAACACGCTTTAATAGCAACATAAACTAAAAATGATTCGGTACTAATTTAAGATTGTGTTAAAATTCAAGTCCCATGGCTTGATGTAACTAATGATTTTTATTGAGTCTGAAATCAGAACAGAACAGAAAAATGTATTTTGTTGCAAAAAAGCGTGGGATGCTTTAAATAACATTTTTATCACGGCTTCAATCTGGCAAACCAAGTACCTATTCCTAACAATGGATATCCAGCACGCTTTTTCACAACAAAATCTTTTTTTTTGTGAATAGAGTTATTCTGATTTCAAACTTATTGAAATTCATCTGTCACATTGAGTCATAGGAATTATTTTCGAAGTTGAACATAATCTTAAATTAGTTTCGAATTATTTTCACTTTTTCAGTTTGTGTTGCTATTAAAGCGTGTTTTTTCAGTTTTTTGAACTATTATGTATTTTCCACTCCTAAGTTTGACTTGCTGTTTAGTCCATTTGTAAAATATATACGCATGCGCAGACAGTATGGTTGTATCACTTGCTATCACACAGAGACTGTATGAACAAATTACTCAATCCTGGCGATACTGATCAGTATAATGAGATAAACTTGTGAAATTATTATATTGTCACCGATTCTTGATATGTTCACAAAGTTTCAAATACATCTGTCCGTTTGAAGTTAGTCGAAATCGAGTCCAAAGGAGTCGGTTACAAACATCATAGATTGATAGCCAGCAAATACATCGATGAAGAGAATTTTTAAAAATTCAAATATCACTTCACTTCACTTTCATACTACTCTTCAGATATTATGAAATAGTCATAATATTCTGATATCAAATGAGATAAATTCGATAAAATGCAAAATGACCATAGAAATGACAAATCACTCCGAAGAGTACTTCTATTGATAAATTATATAACTGCTGAACAGGGAGATGATTTTTCAAAGGACAAAACACAAGCACTACAGAAAAATCCTTAAGGTGCTCTAAGAGCGGTGCCTGTGCGGAAATAGTGATACACATCCAAATGAAAGAGTTCTTGAACAGTGAAGTTCGAGGTGTACTGAGTTGAATCTCGAATTTATGCTAAGTTTGCAGCTGTTGCGAGCATAAACAAACCTGGTTCGGTTTTTGGCACTAGAATTTCTGCGCCACTGCTGGTAGGCAAGATTTTTGAAGGCGGTCGCTCGCTTGCAATTTTTGTTGATCCAAGGTTTGCCATTAGAAGTTCATTTGATTGAAAAAGGAATATACGCAACCATGGGTGATAGAATAACTTCTGTGACTTCAGAAGCACAAATAGATAGATCTATAGGGCTGAAACAAACATCTATCCAAGGAAAATTTCGAAAATGGTTTTGAAGATCATCCCATCCGGCAGATCTGTAATTCCAATTTCCCATATTTATCGGCAATTCACCAAAATAAATTGATTCGTTTAACTATAAATGAGTCGATATTATATGTGTGCATACAGATCAACTTCACATATTTTTCCACTGTTTCTCTCTATGGCTCTCATCTTCTTCTATCCAAGTATCAATTCAATTTGGCCATGTTAGGGTTTGAATTCAGAATTGAGGTGGAGAATCGCATTACTAGTTCTGTTTCGGTGATATCCATCAGATAGTTTTTATAGTTGTTTTGATATATCTGTTTGTTAATGACAAAGAAAAAAACATTTGTGTTTTTTTAAGATAAACATTATTGTATAAAAATGTTGTGAGCTCACGGTTGATTAAATTTGTTGTTGTTGTTTTTGTCATTTAAAATGGCGAACGAAACAGTTCGAAACTTTTTAAATTCCGTAATCCAGTTTGAGTCTTGTTGATCAACAAGAATTTATGGAGAAAGACGAAAATGAAATATGTGAGATGAACAGTTTCTAGTATCGCTACGTTATTTCCCAGTGTCTCCGTATCATAAACATTCAAATATCTGATGGATTTTTTCAGAATAAATGAACTAAATGATAAAATAGTCGATGAGTACATCCCGAGCATACAAATTTTCATGGAACAGAATTTTGTCCCAGTTCACTAAGTCTCATTGAAAACAGCATTAGGGTACGCCAATAGGTAACTCGTTGACTCTTCCATGGTATTTGCAGATTTGTAATTGAATCAAAGGAAGTGTTAGACATATTTGGCATTCTCGAAACAAGTTGGGATAAAATATCGTGTTTTCTCATTAACAAATTCCCAAATATGAAGGGAATCGAAAATAACGGCAAGTGATAATGTGGGTTTGGAATTTGATATACACAAAAGAATACTGGCACTTTCAGATATATCTATGACTGCTCACACCATTGTCCACAACTACAAATTTTCTTGTTCATAGGAGTTCATGAAAGTTCAGAAAAGAGAAAACGCGAAATGAGATCTATGAATAGCGACAAGGGTTTTATACCAAACAGTTCTTCATTTACACTTTCACGTAATAATTGCAGGAAGGAACCATAATCAGACTGTCGTTATCATATGGAACAGAGAGGAAAATGCAATAACAAATCTGTACCTCAGAGCCAGATGGACGTAAGTCCAAAAGCAGCGATTTTCAGGTTATTGGTGGTTTGCACATATAATTTCATGGTCCATCCCGCCATAACAACCTATGTTCTCTAAAGATTAATCCTTCGTTATTAGGGACGGTTATAAGAGCGTAAGTCCTAAGCTTTATTCGAGCCAAAAGAACGTAAGTCCATTTAATACCTAAGGGCTCTAAAATTTATCCAATACACATAAAACATAAGTTCATTATTGGACTTACATTCTTCTGGCAGTAGTTTCAATAGATAGCGTTCTATTCCAAGTCCAGTTACCCTCTTGTTTTAGCTTGTCAGTGGTTAGGTTTAGTCACGATAACCATATGAGAATGTTTGTAACTTATTTAATGAATATATTATTTTTCAATAAAAATAGCATACCTACCCCTAATATTATTAGGTTTTATTATACCTACATTGAATGTTATTGTATTAATCATCAATACCAAACCCCACATTAATGTAGGGTTGGGTAAACAACTTACTATAGATAATTAATTATCATATTCAGTACCTGCCCTTAATCCTGGTAGTTATTAATTGATGATCCTGAAACAGTGGATATAAATGGATGTTCTTAAGTTATTGTATTCATTTGAATAGCCTTGTGGAGATCGAATTATTGTCTCGTGTGTAGTTTATATTATTATAAAGAGTGTATATTTGGTGTATAACAGAAGCCTTCCTGTCATGATAAGTGTCGCCTGAAATGTAACGAAAGGATTACAGGAGACCAAAGGTTGAAAATACATTCTGACTATTGGAATGCGGAGAGGAGCTGGGACTCAAAACGTCAGTTTGTGATCTCTTGTATAAGAACTAAGCCTGTTGTTAGACAACGGGAAAGAGAAGGCACAAGAACAGGCAAAACCAAGAGTCACCCATTCATTTTTAATTTGAATTGTAAAGAAGAAGTCGTTTGCAAAACTTATTTTATAAACACACTTTCCATTTCGGAAACATTTATGAGAGTTGCTTTGAAAAAAAGCAGTGACGTTCGTTTAGTAACACCAGACCTTAGAGGAAAACATATCTCAGCAAATAAATTGTCAAGTAAAAGGTGAGAACGGATCAGAAGTCATATTTCGAAGTTTCCAGTTTACGAAAGCCACTATAGCAGGGAAAGATCCAAGCGTAAGTATTTGGGGAATCATCTGAACATTTCCAGGATGTACTCATTGTATGTAGATGAGTGCAAACAAAAAAATCTTATGCCAGAAAAGATGTGGGTTCATTCCAAAGTATTCAATGGAGATTTCAACTTGTCTTTCCACTTACCAGACAATGACACTTGTTTGCGATAAAGTTGACTGTGAACTCAAATTTTAAAAGAATGATGAAAATCTTATTGGACTCACTCTGCAAAAAGAAAACCACCTCAAAGGTATAAGTCAAAGAGGGAAGAAAACAATTAACTAATAATAAGGATTCATCAGATTACTTTTATTATCGAATTAGATTGTTTGGTTGGAACTAAGTGAAAGCTCGAATTTGGTTGAATGATTCAGTTTCAGTCATCTGCTGATGATGCTCACTTGCTTAGCAAACCACTCGTCAAAAGACATAATTCTCGTTCTGGTGTGGGAAACGTGTTTTCAATAGATTTACTTCACGCCAGAGATTTGAATTCTATCTGTTGGCGGTAAATGTACTGAGACCGTCTTCTGTATTTGACGAAGGGGAAAAAGAGACTACTTCTGAAAGATACCGGAAATTGAAATGGACACGAATATACGAATAGCCGGTGAAGGAAAAAAACGAGCTTAAACGCTATGGACACTGAGTTTGGATAAAGAGTTGCTGTGGGACTGTGTCAACCCTACGAAAATAATGACTGTTCCCAAGTGGGAGGGACTATTTGAATAATCTTATTTCGTGGATCAGAAAAATGAAAAACCTGCAACCTCGTAGAATAACTGAGAAAATATTTATGCTCGATCTCAGGTACTGCAGGAGATTTTGAAAGAAATAGTGGATGCGTTTTGAATGTATAGAATAGAAAATGATTTAGCGGTGCAGACCTGGTTATTTGGAATTATACCGAATGCGTCATCAAAAAAGTTATTTTCTGTGAGGGAATTTTAATAATTGACTGAGCATGAAGTATGAAGGAGGACGGAAGTGATTGAAATCCATGGTAGTTGATAACAGGTATGTAATTGACATTGATTGAAACAGTTTCATAGTAGGTGTAACTCTCGGATAAACACAAAGGATGCCTATATTTTCAGTTGATAGTTTTGTCTTTTTGAAGCTGGATTTGACTCATTTTATCTAAGTTTTAGGTATATATGTTCACCATAGTTCCGTCGTCATGGGTAAATAATAACCAACCCTCA
>NW_019290207.1:105331-123915 GCF_000500325.1 Leptinotarsa decemlineata
AATAAAAAAACAGATATTAATCATCTCATTGAGATATATTCCTACCTTTTGACGTTGGATAAAAAATCCATATAACAATGTTTCAATGAACCTATCCGTTCGATTTGCTGCTAATTTTTTATATTAATCTCATGTTGAGTAAGTTATATCTGTAACGTTTTATACATATATTTTTACAATTATCATTTCAGTTGTCCTGAAGAAGAAAATGAACATTTCCAAAAGCTTGACAAACTAGCAAAGAGTTTTCATCCTTGACCTTGACTGCAGCCTCAAGATATCATCTAATTAATAATGGAATCATAACTCCAGAAAATACGCAGATCTTGATATATCAGTGACAATTTACAATGTTTGAAATAGAGAATCACCAATGGATATTTCGATACTGTGACTTTCTTCTTCATACTTTCCCCGCTACATCATTCAGCCTGACTTTTATCATACCTCCGTTTATGAAGATACCTATCTTGGAATAAGATATTCACTTGAAATTATGAATTTTGAGAATTCATCAATTGAAAATTCTTCACTTCTCACTGTAGAAGTCGTACAGAAAATAGGACAGATCTAGTCTGATCATCTGATGTTATATATAGAAGATTAGACATGATGAATCTATGACAACTTTTCTGTGTTAACTACAATTTGAAAAACGTGAAGTTGAAAAACTAATCACAGTCATAATATCGGAAATTGAAATCACATATTTGTACCCCTTTTCATTGATGAATGACTTGACCAAACGAGCTTCACTCACTTGAATCGACAATACAATTTTTTATTAGAATTTGTATACTTTCATATTTTTTCTATGTTTTCATCGTGGTGTACTACAGTCACAATCGAGAGAAATGATTCATAACATCTGTTGTTGAATTATGTTGAATGTTACAGATACATTGATATTTTCAATTTTGGATTCTAGAACTTTTTACTGAACTCCTTCAATTTCTCTGGATTTTTCAATCACTTACGTAAGTATTGCAAATTTATATGGTAATAATTTGATGGATGTTGCCGTCACTACGTGGAAGAAGAACTTTATATCCAGATAGGCAAGCCTACTATAAACATAATTGATGTACTTTATCTAAATATGATACATAAAAATCAAAATGAATTAGTCTATTATAACCAAATAACAGAAAATCACAAAAAAGAAAAAAAAATATATCGCACATATTCTATATAGGATACACGTTTACATATTTGCTTATATATTCATCTCCGTATCTTGAATAGACGGAGAGAAAAAAAGTTTTTCATATTATTTGGTGGTTTATTGAAACTGTCCAGACCTTTGAAAAAAAAACGAGTTCATACTGCTACGTGAATTTGTCCTTGGGATGTGAAAATTGGTGTTCGATCTAGTATCATGATGATGTGCTTCACTATTTGTGATTAAAAGGTTTACTAAGTATGTTGTTTGCAATTAATTCATTATTTTAAATGTAAATATCATAGTTTGATAATACAATCGTTGAGAGACATCAAACTACAGAACATATTATGTATAGGTGTATATTTAATTTCATTCACTATTTCTACATCAGTTCCGTTGATTTTAATTTTGACTGTGTTTCTTCCAATTTTATTTTGTTTATACTTTGTTGTAATGATCATCGCCTCAGTTTTAGTGATACTAAGTTCCAGTTTATTCATTCCAAGGTAAAACTCAATATTTTTCAATAAATTATTCATATTTTCAAAAGCGACTTGCAAGGTTTTATCGTAGGTGTATATTAATGCATCATATGCAAATAAGTTATTCACATGATCACAATCTACGTTATTGATATCGTTTATATAAATCAGAAATAGTAAAGGTCCTAATACATTACCTTGTGGAACTCCAAAATCATTCACTAACTCTTGTGAGTAGTACCTATTAATTTTTGTTATTTGACTCCGCGAACTGAGGTAACTTTTCATCCACTTCAAAACTACATCACCAATACCATAATATTTGAGCTTTTGGATTAATATATCTCTGTCTATTGTTTCGAATGCCCTCTTTAAATCTAAGAAGGTACAAACAATGTAATTATCTTTATCAATTTTTTTTCCAATTTGTTATTGTGAACTGTAAGGCAGCCTCACACGAATGTTTTTTTCTGAAGCCTGACTGACAACTTAAAAGTAACCTGTTTTCATCAAAGTATTTGTTGAGTTCCTCATACACTACTAATTCCAATAATTTTTCGAGGGTTGGAAGAGTATTGTTAGGACGAAAATAACATGCTTTATAAGTATTATTCATGTTTGGTATTGGTATTACTGTGCTTATTTTGAAGTGTTGGAAAATTATCCTGTTTGAAAGAATTCAATTTACAATTTACTATGTCGAAACTGTTTGAACTCCAGTCTGACTCATAATTTATATTGTTTACAATTTCACTTATACTATTGACAAAATATTCATTGAATGCATTTGCAATATCAATTTCTGTACTACAAACTTTCATTTGATCACCGACATTGAATACTATCTTTTCAAAATTATAGCTTTCAATTGGATTTTTAAGTGATTTTAAATATTTCCACATTTCTTTCACATTATGTTCATTTTCATCAATTTTCTGTTCATAATAACAATCTTTCTTCACTTTCAACATATTCACATAGTCATTTCTCACTCTTTCATAATTTTCCCAATTTATATGTTTACTTAAGTTTGTACTTTGTTTGAATTCCTAATAAGCTGAATCTCTTTGCTTTGATTTTCAATTCACTATCATAGTATGGAACTTGATTTGATTTTATTTCAACAGTATGTTCTGGTGCTACCTGATCAACAATATCTAGACAGTTCTTTGTTATATTTTCCAATATCACATCAACGTTAACTGAATTCAAATTCCAGTTACAGGACAATAGCCCAATATTTATGTTAAGATAGGTATCTACGTTCATTTCTCTAATTTGCTTGAATGTTTCCCCTAACGTGATAGTTTCATTACAGAAATTTACAGATATGATGGAGTGGTCAGTTAGTTTTGGATTATCATGAACAATTGCTCGATTATAACCAATATTTGTTACAACATAATCTATAAGAGTATAGCTATGCTGCGTACACCGTGTCATTGTATTTACAATTTGATCTACTCCATACATATTGAATAAATGTTTGACCTCTTTGGTATAGGAGTAATCATCATCCTCATAGTCCATATTGAAGTCGCCAATCATCAGACATTTTTTTCCTATAAAGTATGTCTCCAGAATGTCCTCTAATGTATCTGAAAATGTTCCATGATTTGAGCTTTGAGAATGGTAGATACCACCGATGTGCCACTTTTGTGACTTTATTTTCACACTTATAAACTGTGTCCATAAGTTCCCATCCATAGTTTTAGGTTTGATAACTCTATAATCTATTCCTACTCGAACATATATTAATACTTTACCAGTTCGTCGACTTTTGCTATCGCACCGAACTACGTTATAGTTATTTATGCTGAAGAAGATCATCATTTAATAAAACTTTCTATGTATTTTTACCATTTATTTTCGTTACTAACGTTTCTGCAGTCCCGCACTTTAAAACAATTTTCAAACATTTTTTATTTTATCTTAGTGTGTCACTCAAAAGTGTTGCTGGTGTGATTTCATTGTTCGATGTGTAGTTCTGCCTTATTGCGGCACGCATTTGTGATCTTGACATTCAAGAGTAGAACAATCATAATTCCTCTAAGGATCCTACCAATCACAGCAACCATTTCAATAGACTGGTCTGGATAGAGTCTGTGGAGTTCAAAGGAGAGAGCTGGGTATTTCATTTGTTTTTGCTTCTCTTTTGGACGTTATTCACCAATCAAGTTGGTATCTTCAGGAGATAAAAAGTTTCATTCATCTCCTGAAGAAAGCATATGCTGAAATGATATATGCTGAAAAAACTCGTGGTTTTGAATGTTGTTGAAGTAGACACCAAGCATCAGCTGATCTTTGTCTAGCATCGAAAACTGAACCGACTTGCTGCTCGGCCAGCTTCGTTAGGAAGAATTGTTGCACTTTTTACTCTCTCATGATCGCGGCCCATGCAGAGATATTCCTTACTCAGAAGTCCACGGCTTTCATAGATTAGATTTTTTTACTATAATTATATTCTACTTTTTTATATATTATATCAACATGTTCATACAGATATATTTCCGGCTTTTAGCTTTATTGCCAAAAGAAAATAAAGTTGTTAATTGTTTTTTATATTTATTTTGCCTTCCAATCCAAGCTAGGTACAAGTTATATTGTTCTCTTTGGTTTTGCCTTTTGCAACCTGGCGCCCAATTCCCAGAATTAGTCAAGTAAACTCATAGTTTATTTGATTGATAGTAAAATAATCAGTAGTAGCTAATAATCAGACCTTTGTTGAACTTACTCACACCCTCCCGTATCAAACTGAGCAGGCTATCATATCAGCAAAAGGTGTCGTTATCCCAAATTTTGAAATATTCAATTTGCCTTTTAAAAATTTGGGGGGTAATAGAGTAGAGGGAAATCGAAACGGTGAGCATATCTGCGGCAGCAACTTGGTTTTTTCTCGAGATATTCGATAATTGGATCAGTTGAAGTGCTGATGCTAATCGAGGAAAGAGTCCATCGCTGAAGTGGCGTTGTTTCACCTTGACGTAGTACCTCCGACTTTCTTCCACGAAGAGCACATCCTTCTCAATTCTATCAACTCTCCTTCTCGATATGGACTGTTGCTCATGTCTTTGTCAAATTTGAGAATGATGGAAAGAACTCGTATTTCTGAAGTGCAACAGTTATACCTTCTTCGTTTTTTGTAAGCACAGCGGATAACGACAACTTTTGTCGGGTAACGCAAGGCATCTGAGCAAATAAAAGTGCAGTTGGTGCGAGGTTGTGTCATATTTATCGATGAAAAAGTTCTTTTTACATCCAGCAACTTTTTGCTTGATTTCTCTGTTCATATACTTATTGAAATGCAGGATCAAGAGTGGAGAAGATTCATGTGTATGGGATGCTGATAAAAAAGTTGTAGCACTGTTTTAGGTAAGATATTTGTCTGTAATTTTCAGTAATCGTCAAATCTTCATTTTTGAGATAAAAACGGTTGTCAGCATCTCGATAAACCAATCAGGAATCTGCTGCTATCTGTTCTGCTATGAGTTACTATGAGATTAGTGAGAGCAAGGAACCCAATAACCTCGAGAGGATTATTATGCTATCAGAAGAACAGGAAAGGGTATTCGAAAGAAATTCCAACTTGGATAGAAGTAACCGCATGTAATTCAGTTACAGGAAAATCCAGACTTCAGTTTTTGAACATAAATGTAATGCAACCCAACATGAACATTCAGTTAACTGGATAGAATGATCTATTGAGTTTGAAATTGAATAGTTTCATATATTGACAGCATCACATACCTGGAATGGAAAATTTATGTTCTCAGAAATTATTCTACTTCATGAATCCATTTCTGAAATAATACTTACATATATGGAGCTCCCTAACAAAAATAACCTTTAGCTATCAAAGAACACCTAAAAAGATATTTGGGTCATTGAGAATCCCAATATCTCGAAGCGAGTTGAAAACCTAGAACGTCAAAACAGGAATTGTTTCCGTTATGAATACTTTCAGATGAGAAGTTGTTATTGTCATGAATACTTTCAGTAGAAGTATTATACCGGTCTGGATCCCCTGGCCATACTGGCCTGAAAGGCAACGAGGGTGTTGACTCCCTTGCAAAGGAAATTGCTGCAAGCAGCTTCATCGGACCAGAACCTGCCATTGGCATCGCGTTAGGCTTTGCCAAACAAACATTGATCACCTGGATGGCAAAAATATTTATGGACTTCTGGCAGAATCTTTCAGGAATGGCTCACTCCAAGGCGCTTACTCACCTTTCGGAGCTTGATACCAAACAGTTGTTGAATTACAGTAGTGATGGACTACGATGTTTAAAAGGCCTTCTCACAGGTCACTCTGTCATTTGAATTATTATATGCCGAGACTCGGACTATTGAAATACAGTGTTTATCACCTCTGCTTGGAAAATGATGAAACAGCAGAGCACACATTTTGTGCCTGCCCCGCTGGGGACTGAAACAGATTTTTAGAGTTTGGCAGAGTCGTATCCTCACTATCTGATCTGAAAGACCACTCACCATACAAACTAACCGGCATTGTTGAAAAGCTGGGTTTATTTTGTCAAGTATAAATAGATGTGAGCCAGAATGAACCCTTGCGGGTTTCGGTGGTGGGTCGAATAGACCCACTCACTTTTGACCTAACCTAACCCACACATTGTGATACAATCAATTCCAATCTCGAGAAATGGCAAATATTTTAGGAATTCTCCCATACCAGAACACAAACAATTTCCTTTCAAGCATGTTTCACAATCCAAATTAGCATCATCGGTAGATGATAAAAACTGAATCTCAGCATTGCACCCGTGCAGAACCAGGGCGGTTCACTAGACGATCATTTCAATCAAAAATGGTGGATATGGGCTTGTGACGCGTTTGGTGAAACAGGTTCTGATGTTATACATCAGATCTGGGAACACTATCCGTAGCAGCCTCACGAAAACCAGGTCCCCAAACGCGGACTGCGATTCCAAGATTGCATTTACCGGATACCCTGTGAGAGCGGAGAATCATACATTGGTGAAACTAAGAGGCCATTGAGAGTTCGCATTGCCGAGAACACAGCGAAAAAAAACAGAAAATCAGGAATAGCAGAGCTTGGATTCATGAACATAACATCAAGTGGGCTCAAGCTGAAATCATCCACAAGGAGGAACACTGGTTTCGGAGAAAATTCAAAGAAGCGGCATATATGTTGTCCAACAATGGATTCAGCCAAGCTAGCGTAGGGATACGCAATCAAGCGGAACACGACCAACCCCCGCCAAATGGTCAGCTTCTGTTTAAACCGATGAAGCGTAGAGAGGAAAGAGGGGATAGGTGAAATCACTGAAGTGATCTTCAAATAGTCTTTTAATAGTCTCTGAGCAATAAGTCCAGTTATCACCCGAAGACGATTGTGGATACTAACAATCGAAGCGTCATGAATTAACTTGGTTTGAAATCTTTCAATGTGTAATTTCCATTTCTTATTAATATTCTTTTAATTTTCATTTCCTGTTATAATTCCTTTTTTATTTTTTGGTTTCTACTTGTATTTTATTTCATTGTGATATCATCTTTTTTACTTGATATAATTGTTATTTTTTCAGATAACCTTTTTATTTTTCACAGATTTTTTCAGGGATTTCAAATCAATCCATATCATACTACACAATGGAATTATGAACAAATGAAAAGTAAAAATATTCAAAATTGGCATCTCCCAGTAAATAAAAAAAGTGCATTTCATGTGCATCAAATGGGCAACAAACTCTGTGATGAACGCAGATAGTTATTGACAAAGGTGTTGAATGTTTCATAAAAAAGAAAATGTTGAGAATTGACATATCTCGGCAAATAAGACATAACACATTTCATGTGCGCCAAAAGCGTACCAGACTGTATGAGTATTACTGACCATTTTATGGTTCATTACTGTACATGTGTTCAATACATTTTCTCTCTCGTAAACTGAACTGAAAATAACAAAGAAGGCCACAACTTTCTTTTATTTCAGTTGTTGAAGGCGAGAAAAACTTTTCAGTACGTCATAATCATAATCTGTGCTCATTTAAAGTCCGTGTGTCTCGGATAAGGGTTCTCCAGACTCTGCTACTTTCAACTGTCCGTTATTGTTCATCGCCATATTGGAACATTGTGTGAAAATTGCAGCAGAATAAAACGCAAGAGGCGAAAAAACTACAAGTGCTCTCCTACTTTATGATTTTTCTCGGAATACAGCCAAGTAATAGAATCATTTGCTACCGTAAAAACGTTCAAATTCAAAAAATATACAATATGCGAGCAGTTCTTTTCAAAATGCAAGAATGAAATTTTAGAATGGTAACAATTGTCGAATATTCCTTTAGATAGTTTGGAGTTTATGGGAGAAAATCAATCGAACTCAAACAAGGACATTTTGTCGGATTGAAGTTATAACAGTTTTAAGTTACAGTTAGGCCTAACAAAAAAATTAATTTTCTCAAAATAGGTGGATCCTCAAGAAAGAAGTGTTTCAGCCTTCTGTCAAACGCGAAAAATCCAGCCGAAATAAACGAAGCAAACTGTTAGGCTTCTGTCAATTAGGTTTCAAGTCCGTTGGAGTCAACCCTATCAACATATTCATGCATTGCGTTGCTGCTCTATGCTCTTGTCAACAGTTAGTCACGTTTCCAATACTCTGTGTATCCTTTCATTGAAACAAATTATACATTATATCATTACCAAACAATCGCCGTCGAACTAATACCATAGAACTGCGCCCCATCAGCCCCCATAGCATCTTTGGAAAAGCATTGGAAACATGCATTTCTACCAAATGCAGGAACACATGAATGAATGAAATTCTGCTTTCCTGCCAATCTGGTTTCAGACCTCTTCAGCACTGCGTGACTGCTAACCTAGGAATTACTGACCATATTCTCACTGCAATTGATCAAGATGAGTTCACGGCACTTGTCATGATTGAAATGAATGAAGCATTCGTCAGAATGAAGCGTCAACTACTACAAGCCGTTCCACATTTTATAACAGTTTTTGTAGGTTCATCACCACTTTTGAAAGATTATTTGTTGCGAGGATAGAAAGGTAACTCTGAAAATTCATGAACTTCGAAAATGAAGTTTTCCAGGGTTCAATTTTGATCCCATCACTTTTTAGTCTCTACACATGAATTCCACAAGCACCTACAGTTCAGTATGTGTCACTTTTATACAAATGACAAACAGATTCACTTGTCTTTTGCTGAAGCTGACCTAAAGACAGCTAATGAGCACTCGAATACTAATTTGAAATTGAGCATTCCTAAAGAGTTTTATCTTTCCATGAATCCTAGAAAGGTCATCGCAGTGTTCTCTGAGAGAAAAGAGGTCTACACCTGATTATCGTAATTGAAGTTACTTTTCAATGTCAAACCGATAATGCAAAAACTAAGGAATCATCCTTGATTCATCCTTAAACTTCACTGTTCAAGTCACTTTGATAATTTGACGAGCCATCTGCAAATTCAAGCTTATTTACCGGAATTGATATCTCCTGGGTGAAGTAGTAAACCATGCGATGAAAAACCTCAATTATTTCGCATCTCAATTACTGGGACATCATATTCGTATACGGCAGTGTTATTTCGAAACGCGGTACCCAATCTATTCAAAAATTAAGGAAGACATACTCATATTTCAGGACCTTCAAAAGAACTTAGTTAGCTCAATACTCCACTTCTGTACTGACCAGTATAGTGTGTAAAAGCCAAATTAAATAAATTCATTATTTCGGTTACTGTACATATTCAAAAAAATCCGAAACAGGTTTGATGTGAATTATAATTTGACATTCTTCAACGTAAAAATACTACCCCTACCTTTGACCCCCTCCAAATAACAGATACAACCCCCAATTTTGTAAAAGGAAAGTATATGTTTGTGACATATCATTTGGAGGGTATCTATTCAAAAATATTATTGCTTTCAAGTTTATTGCAACAATTAGAATAAAATAAATCAAAACCATGTGGTTACCGAAATTTGATCAAATACACTCAAAACCTAAAATGTGATACAAAACGTAATGAAATGTAGAATACGAAAAATAACTATGGATGTTAACGTAGTAGTTGTTCAAAATATTCACTGCGAACGTTTTGACACCATCCTAATATCAAATAAAATTGTCTTATTATTATTTATTTAACATATCAGGCGTGACCGATCCTATCACAAGAGTTATTCATCCTTCTGAGTCATTCAAATCAGAAGGTTCAGTTTTGTAAACATCAGGTGATCGTGCTGGCCATTCAAACGATCCTCGCCTCCGTATCCACCAATTGGGAAATGTTGTATCGATGTATTGCCGGAAATTACCTTGGTAATGTGATGGAGTTCCATTTTATTGAAACCATATCGTATTCACCGGAACTTGAGGGTTTTCTGAATCAAAAAAAAGTATTTGTTAAACTTGGAATGACATCATTTTGAAGTAGTGTCAAATAATTATCGCCATTCGTGTTGTCCTCAATGAAAAAAGGGACCAATGATATGCTTTCCTACAATCCCTGCGCAAAGATGAACCTTTTGAGGGTATTGCGTGTGTTCTTCTCTCATCCATTGAGGATTTTCCGTTGACCAGTAGCGGCAATTTTGCCGATTAGCATGACCGTTAAGTGACAAAATACAGAAAACATAACGTCTCCTAATTGGATGATATTGTTATCCAACATCATTTGCTCACGAGAATGAGTTCTTCTATCAAAATCGTTTTCCATGAGCTCCTGAGTAGGTATCATTTTTAGGGATGCATTTGATTTGCTTTTAATATATTCATTATCGATGTATGGCTAACATTGAATGAAGTGGATGCCTGTCTACTTGTTGTATGTGAGTTTTGCTCAAACTCAAGCATCACATCTAATTTAAATTCATCACTCATTGCATTGGCAGCTGCTTTTTTTATCTGCCCCGCATGACCAAGCTCGCGGTTATTTTTCCTTGGGATATGGGCGGTAAATTAGGAAATTTCTCATGAAATAGGCGAGCTACTTCCTGTTGTGTTCGAGTTTCATCTCCGTAACCAATTATTTGTAAAACTGTTATTTTATGCATTTCCGTTAATCTATCCATTTTTCAGACTTATAGTTAACGAACTTCAAAGCTAAATGTGAATACTGAAATTTTAATTTTAAACTTGAAATGAAATACTGACGAATAATGTTGTAACATATGAAATAAGTTGACAGATATCACAATTTTAAAACTTTGATATGCCATTTTCGTCATTTTGTCCCAGTATTTTTAATTTTCCGAAACACATTATCAGTTTTTGAATATAGTGCCGTTGCTGTTGTATTCATATGAGATTTGAAGTTGATGCCATAGTCTAAATAAATTCTAGTGATACATAACATCAGGTGATTACTACTTCAGGCACACTTTCACAGGTCATATTACTGTCAGTAATGTTCTATTTCAGCTTTCTCCTGTCCTCTCTTTTTGGTATCATATGTGACATTGAGTCTTCCACCCGTTCATACCTTGTCAGCAGCAAATATATTATAGAGAAGGTACTCTTGAAAGTGTCTTCAACATTGCTTTGCACTTGGGGATAATAGAACACAGCAATGCATTTTGCGGTCGTCTATTCTCCATACGCTGTTGGATCATGAATGTTTTAACATTTCGAATTTATGACTTCAGTATCAACAGTGACGTCTTCATGATTTCTTGAAGAATTTATTGACATTATTGCTCTTGTTTCAATTCTGAATTTGGAGGACTGAGATGGATGTATCAATTTGCATTACCTTAGAGTTTGGACCTACTAGTTCGTGTGAACTTACTGTTTTTTTCAGACTCTTCAGTTCACCAAAAGTCCCACGCCACCCATGCTAACAAGAGCTATTCTTCAACCCCAAGAACCCATAGGACGGCCTCATTATGAGCTGAGAGCATAAATCTAAATTCGATGAAAATTCCGTCACAAGTCACAACTTTGTTTTGATGCCATCCCATACTTACTGCAGAATATTGTCTTTGAGTCCACTTGGCAACAAAATATTTTGCAGAGTTAAAAACATCTTTGCGTATAGTTTCAGTGAAAGAGTTATGCTTTTTCTTTCTTTTCTGACTTAATATGTCTGAGTATATCTGAGAACTTACACTCATAAAGGGTCAGTCCAAGAAGAGAAATGAAAAACTTCTTTGATAAAGCGGGTATCGATTATTTACTCACAGAATTGGGTTTTCAACAAGAGTTATTATCTTGCCATCGGTTCTGAAATATTTGTAGCATGTAAATATGTAAAGTTGGTTGTCTAATCTCATTCATAGAAGTCTTATAAAAATCCTATTGCTAATTTCGAATGTTTTGGTTATGGATAAGTTTCACAAGGAGTGTCTTCGAGTTGAAATTTTCTGTTGGTATTTTCTGTTTAATTTTAATTGTCAACTCTTTGATGATATTTCGACTGTCAACTGTTTCATTTTTCGCCAGTGTAGCCAAATTAGCTTTAGAGGTGTCTGACCAGATACAACCAAACATACCATTACTTTATTCTGTTCAGATTGGTCCTTTATGCATGGAACATGCAGATATTGATAGGTTAAAACGCTAGTACTCTATCTTCTGAAAAGAAGAAGAAGAGAAGGAATTATTTTCTGATCAGTTAGGATGGTAGATTTCGCGAAAACGACAGGTGTCTGCCCTACAGGTGTTTCTGGTTTTGTTCGGCTGACGAATCCTGAATTTGTTATATGATCCTTAGTGGATATTTCGTTCTACCCATCTTATTATCAACCACTACGTCCTGGCTTTTGATAGAGGCCTATATTGAACATTTACGACAATTTGGTGTTTGAATACTTTGTACCACGCCAACGCCTTTTTGCTACAAGATAAAACCCTTCACGATAGGTGAGTTTTCCTACTTTTCTTTCAATTGTTCTCTTGCAAGCGACAATATAAGACAGTTTCTATAAAAAAAAACATTTATAGGGTTGTTGTACACGGAGGATTTTCATCCAGGGAATTGTCACGGTTTTGTTCTGGTTGGTTATCTCCCAAGCTCTGGTTTTACCCCTCGTTTTCATTTCAAGGATATTTTTGGTATTATGGTTCCAATAGGGCTCACTTGCACGAAGTGTATACTCCATGGTTCAGCCCGATGAACATTTGATTGCACTCAGAGAAAATGAAGCTATCGTAGTATCGTTCCACTCATCACTCCAGTCCTGGTTGGCCTAGGATTCAGTACTCAATTTTCAAAGTGCTGTCGCCAGAGGAACAGGTTTCACTCATATATTTTCAATACAGGATAAAATCCTACCATTTGAATTTTTAATTATTAATGTACATTCAATCTAGATACACTCAGGTTAAAGTGTGTTTTTCAACGAATATATATAAACCACCACATAGTACTTTGCGCTGGGAAATTAATTTCGTAGAACGTCTTCTACCTAATCCATTAACCTCTCGAAGTATTTAATATTGAATGTTATTATTAGAATTACAAGTCTTATTTCTGGGAACCTTGACTCTGAACCATTGAAGAGTAATCAATATTGAATGTTTGTATGTTTTACTATGTTTTATCTATTTATTGATTAGCACTCATCAATTTGATAACATCATATGATAAAGTCTCTTATAGTTTTGGGTATAACAACTATTTAGTAATTACTCGGTTGCTCAAATTTCCAAGTGAGAACTCTTTGACATAGACATTTAAAAATTTGAAGTGGCGCCCCTCCTATTTTTTGACCAGTCAATTACTGTACAATGATATATTCTTGTTTGTAAACGAACCCATAGTGCCAACCAAAGAAGAGCTGCCGTCTGCATTTGCTCCTTTTCATTAAATAGAAAAAGTGCTGCATATTCACGAAATAAACTAATATTCTGATTAAAATTTAATTGGTGGGAGTCACAGTGAACTATTTCGTGTTGCAGTTATGGGTCTAATAGAACCACTCATGTTTGGGTCTAGTTGCTTTCCACCTCCTAATTTGTACTAGAAAATTCAGGTGTCTGACAGAATAATGATAATACAAAACAACCTAACATTTAGTTTAAATGTTGGACAATGGAGCTGTTTTAAATATTTTGTGATCAAAAATCAATTCGAAATGTTGGACAACATCAACTCTGAGGAATTGAACAAAAATAATATTGGGATCATCAATGTATCGCATAATACAAAGAAAAGTTTCATTTTCGATTCTCGTGATGCACCGTCGACAACATTCAAGTACTTTATCTTCCAGCTCACAAAAGACAATAATTTCAAGTCACGTCACTGCTGTTTACTACTACCCAGATGCAAATGCACCACAATGGTAAGTGTTTTTTCATTACCGACAGCGTACTCGAGAAATAACGCCACGAACCATAATAAAACAAATTACGGGGAAAACATAGAAAGACGGCGGGTGGATATAAACCGCGTGACTTTGCACGGCCCATTTTCGAGCTCAAATAAATTCAATTATTTCCGCACGGTTTAGTCATGTTTGGCGAGCTCGACTTCGACTTGCCTGAAATAACGACTTATTTGATGCAATGAACTCACACGAACGAATGAAAATTTGATTAATCGACAATACACGAATGTATTTTGTGCGACGCCTTCAGCACAGTATTACATACACCATTCAATGCATTGGCGGAAATCTATTGCTATGGAAGATACAAAAGATACACAATTGAGTTAACTATCCATTGTAATGTCCGGTAATGAATGTTTCTCCCCACATCAACGACTATTCTCAAAAGTCGTAACTTCTGTGGATTAGCGAGGTGTAACCAATGGACATGAGACTCTTAACAAGGAAACAAAAACACTTATTTGTCTAGGATTTTTCCGTGAGAACGTTGTATATAGCAGCTGTCATAAAATTGTCATCATAATTATCGTTTGATTTTAGCATCCAGTCGACAATTATGAAAGTATATGTTATTAGAAATTCTGAAGAAGACTGTGACCACCGTACACTGAAATTCTAATGATAACCTAAGTGCTATTAATATTACCAAAGATATCGTTTGACAAGAAGAATAATACAAATTGGATGAAGTAGATCTTTCCGATGAAGGAAATTTATATTTAGAATTTGAATGTCCTCAAACTCTCAAGTTTCTAGTGTATCTGTTGCTGTGCTTATTATCTGTTGTGATAATGGGCACAGGAAAGATTTGAAATGTATTTTGAGAAGTTGATGAATCCATACAGAACAAATAGATACTATATCGAATATAAATGATTCAGAAAAACTATATTTATATTCCGGAAAGAACAATCAAAAAATTGGGGGATATAAAGGTATGGCTTTCTACTTCTCCATATTCATACAAACAATGTGAATGAACTCTTCATAAAAATGTGTAGATCATGCATAGAAGTAAGTTTCAGATACAAACTGGGAATAACTACTTCCAAATTTCATTAGTTCGAACTTTCATTGTCTAATATTATGTAGAATGATTTGAAATACAAAAAAAAAATACAAATGGAAAATTAAAAACAATAGCTGGAAATAACAAATATATTTAGCAAAAAACCCTGAAAAGAAATTACAGTGAAATGAAATACATGTAACAAAGAGAACAATTGAACTAGAAATAAAAAAATAAGATTTAAGAGGTTCCAAGCCAAGTTACTTCACGACGTTTCGACTGTTAGTACCCACAATCGTCTCCGGATGATGACTCGACAGATTCCTCGGATAGATGATTATTTATGAGTCAATCGTGTACTTTCACCTATCTTCTCTTTTGTCTTCCCGCCTCACCAGTTTAGCGGGAAATGACCGTTTGACGGGAGTTATTATTGGACAACATGTATGTGACTTCTTTGAATTTCGTCCCAAACCAGTGTTCATCATTGTGTATGATCTAAGCTTGAGACCACTCGGAGTTAATTTGATGGGTCCAAATATGCTGTGCTACTCCTGGCTAGTTTCCCCTCGCTGTGTGTATTTCTTGTGCTCGGCAATGCGAACTTTCAATGGCCATCTAGTTTCACCGATATGAGATTTTTCGTTACACCAATCACTTCCACAATGGAGATGAAGTCCACAACGAATTGTCATTCTCAGACGCATTTGTAAACAGGACCGACACTAAGTGGGAAACATCTGTATACCAGAAACCCACTCACAAGAGACAGTATCTGAACCACGAATCCATCCACCATCAATTGATAAAAAGAGCATAACACAAAGCGATTTATTTCCAACAGGAGTACCCAGTTACAGAAAATGCTATTATTACAGAGTATATATGAAATAAATATTAAAAATAATAGAATATAGAAATGTATAAAAGTAAATGCTAAAACAAAGTATATATAAAATATTCGTATAAGCAGAATTACAAAGAAGAATGAAAAATTGAGTATATAACACAAAAAGTTACAAATCATGTTACAATGTTACAAGTTACCATGTTACAGTACTGACACAAAAGTTGTTTATAGTATTATTACAAGCGATTATGGATCAAGGCGTTCAGAGAGTCGAAATTAATATCGCAGTGTTCACAGATTTTATTGAAGTTACTGCACATAACATTCGATGGTGATCATAGCATAATATTTGTGCGTGATGCTTCGCAATAGTATTTCAGATTGTGTCGACCTTCACTTCTTGGTAATAAGAAATTGATTTCGGGTGAAAGAACCGTACTGTCAATATTGTTGTTGAGTAATTTATGTAGGAATATTATACCAAGGATAACTCTCCTATTTTCCAAAGATGTCATATCAAATCGTGTCAACAATATGTTATGATCGATGCCTCTCGTGGGGTATTTACCATCAGCTTTTAGACATAAGTATTTTAGGAACTTCCTCTGTACGCTCTCAATTGATATTTTTTGGTAGTCATAAACCGGATTTCATAACAAAGAGCCATACTCTAACTTAGATCTGGCATACGCAAAATATAGTAATTTCAAGGTGGCAATACTTTTGAAGTTCTTGCCATTTCTGTAAATGAATCCAAACATCCTATTTGCATCAGCAGTCATATTCCTCATATGTGTTGTAAAAAATGTTAATTTACTGTCGTATGTTATACCAAGATCTTTTATCTCATGTACGCGGTTGATTGTAGATTTGTTGATTGAATAATCGTACATTAAAGTTCGCTTTTTTGTTGTAAATGATATTATTTTACATTTAGATTCGTTCAGTTGTAGACGATTATCATCACACTAAAGTTTGATTACATCTAATTCATCTTGTAGACGTTGGCAGTGCGTAAAGTCGTCGATTTTATAATATAGCTTCAGGTCGTCTGCAAATAGTGGGCTAGGAATATTCAAAGAGGTTGCAAATCATTAATAAAAATTAAAAATAAAAGAGGTCCAAGGTTGGAACCTTGTCGTACCCCAGATGTAACTACGTACTGGGCCGCACCTTCGGGCTCTGGAATACGAAGAAATGTCTCGTAAAGGAATTAAACAAATTCAAAAATGATCTTTAATGGAATCGAAAAATGGCCAACTTCTGCCAAACGTTCATCCCCAGTTGAACCGGTGAAGGGAAAGAGGAAAGAAGAAAAACAATCGTAACTTTCTGAAGTAATTTGGCTTCGAATCTCCTAAGTTTTTTATTTTTATTTTTTGTTTAATTGTTCTATTTTTTACTTGTATTCCATTTCACTGTAATTTCATTCCAGGATTTTTTGCCTAATATTCATTTTCAGCTATTGTTTTGAATTTATCATCAGTATTTGCTTTTTTTAAGGATTTCAAATCAGACAATGAAAGTCCGAACTAATGAAGTTAATTAGGAAACTATGTCATCACCTTCAAACTACTCATACATATGGAATTGATCAGATATCATTAACGAGAACACTACACAATATCGTATGTACATATCAAAGAGAAGCAATTTCACTTACATGGAACACTGTCATAGTTAATGGCGCACATCACTATTTCGTAATGAGACACCTGAATTATTGAGTGCTTCATTTTGTAACTTTATCCACATCGATGTCCGCCATTGTAAGTGATGATTTTTTCTTGTTAATATACCTACATACTATATTGTGTAGTGTTCCTGTGAATGATATCTAATTGAAATCCAAAACGAATTTTTGGAGTAAAATAGAAAAAGGTTTTCTGTATAATGCAATGTTCATATAAGATCAGTTGTTCCGAAAAGGTTTTATTGAAGGGGCAACTTCTCATGGGAAGATAAACAGTTTCGTTACCTAAAGGTGCGTATTCACCAAAAAAGAGAGCACAAGCGAGCACGAGTGAGGACGAGCGAATAAGAGCGAACAAGAGTGAAGGAGCATTCTGCATCAAAATTCGTCTGGTGAGTACGGGCTAGCGAGCGAGCGAACGTATGCTTGTTCGCGTTCAGAAAAGATCGAAAAAAAGGTGGTACTACGAACTTGAAGATATTCGCTCAGGTGTGTGAATGCTCGCTCGTGCTCGCTTTTTTGGTGAATACACACCTTAAGGCTCAACGGACTCAGTTTGTCTGGCTTCCCTTTCTCTCGCGCATACGTCAGCAGAAAGCAAGCTTCTCCTCTCTCGTCGGATAGACGATCAGACATGTACATGTTAGACATGTACTGTTGACAGTATTATGAAAATCCAACTAGCTTTCATGTAATGTTCTTTTTTTTATGTGAAACGTTGCTCAAAAACGATGATACTGATTTTGTTTATGTACATTATCAGTATCATTATTTAATCCTGAAGAAGTAATAATTGACTTATGTAGCAATAATATATGTAAATACACAAAATGACCAATAAAAGATTTTATCAATAAATCACCTTTCCTCATATTATTATACTCACATAAATGTGATAACCTAAGCTTTTTCTAAGTTAAACAATTTCAATGTATATTAAAATGGTATATTTTTAGTAGAGATTAATTTTTTAGGAAAGAGGTTTTTGCCTTCTTGATACAATATCATAAATGTTTAAAGTTTGTCAGGATGGATTTATTTGTGTATGTATGT
>NW_019290207.1:123990-153298 GCF_000500325.1 Leptinotarsa decemlineata
ATCTTTTATCTCATGTACGCGGTTGATTGTAGATTTGTTGATTGAATAATCGTACATTAAAGTTCGCTTTTTTGTTGTAAATGATATTATTTTACATTTAGATTCGTTCAGTTGTAGACGATTATCATTACACTAAAGTTTGATTACATCTAATTCATGTTGTAGAGGTTGGCAGTGCGTAAGGTCGTCGATTTTATAATATAGCTTCAGGTCGTCTGCAAATAGTGGGCTAGGAATATTCAAAGAGGTTGCAAGTCATTAATAAAAATTGAAAATAAAAGAGGTCCAAGGTTGGAACCTTGTCGTACCCCAGATGTAACTACGTACTGGGCCGTACCTTCGGGCTCTGGAATACGAAGAAATGTCTCGTAAAGGAATTAAACAAATTCAAAAATGATCTTCAATGGAATCGAAAAATGGCCAACTTCTGTCAAACGTTCATCCCCAGTTGAACCGGTGAAGGGAAAGAGGAAAGAAGAAAAACAATCGTAACGTTCTGAAGTAATTTGGCTTCGAATCTCCTAAGTTTTTTATTTTTATTTTTTGTTTAATTGTTCTATTTTTTACTTGTATTCCATTTCACTGTAATTTCATTCCAGGATTTTTTGCCTAATATTCATTTTCAGCTATTATTTTGAATTTATCATTAGTATTTGCTTTTTTAAGGATTTCAAATCAGACAATGAAAGTCCGAACTAATGAAGTTAATTAGGAAACTATGTCATCACCTTCAAACTGCTCATACATATGGAATTGATCAGATATCATTAACGAGAACACTACACAATATCGTATGTACATATCAAAGAGAAGCAATTTCACTTACATGGAACACTGTCATAGTTAATGGCGCACATCACTATTTCGTAATGAGACACCTGAATTATTGAGTGCTTCATTTTGTAACTTTATCCACATCGATGTCCGCCATTGTAAGTGATGATTTTTTCTTGTTAATATACCTACATACTATATTGTGTAGTGTTCCTGTGAATGATATCTAATTCAAATCCATAACGAATGTTTGGAGTAAAATAGAAAAAAGGTTTTCTGTATAATTCAATTTTCATATAAGATCAGTTGTTCCGAAAAGGTTTTATTGAAGGGGCAACTTCTCATGGGAAGATAAACAGTTTCGTTACCTACAGGTGCGTATTCATCAAAAAAGCGAGCACGAGCGAACAAGAGCGAACAAGGGTGAATGAGCATTCTGCATCAATAATCGTCTGGTGAGTGCGGGCTAGCGAGCGAACGTATGCTTGTTCGCGTTCAGAAAAGATCGAGAAGAAGGCGGTACTACGAACTTAAAGATATTCGCTCTGGTGTGGACGAGACATCAATTCGCGAGCAAACACCAGCGAACACGAGCAAACATACACGAATGCCCGCTCATGCTCGCTCGTGCTCGCTTTTTTGGTGAATACGCACCTTAAGGCGCAACGGACTCAGTTTGCCTGGCTTCCCTTTCTCTCGCGCATACGTTAGCAGAAAGCAAGCTTTTCCTCTTTCGACGGATAGACCATCAGTGTTTAGTGTGCGTTAGACATGTACTGTTGACAGTATTATGAAAATCCAACCAGCTTTCACGTAATGTTCTTTTTTTTATGTGAAACGTTGCTCAAAAACGCTGATAATGATTTTGTGTATGTACATTATCAGTATCATTATTTAATCCTGAAGAAGTAATAATTGACTTATGTAGCAATAATATATGTAAATACACAAAATGACCAATAGAAGATTTTATCAATGAATCACCTTTCCTCATATCATTATACTCACATAAATGTGATAACCTGAGCTTTATCTAAGTTGAACAATTTCAATGTATATTGAAACGGTATATTTTTAATAGAGATTAATTTTTTGGGAAAGAAGGTTTTTGCCTTCTAGTTTTCCATCTTGATACAATATCATAAATGTTAAAGTTTGTCAGGATGGATTTATTTGTGTATGTATGTTTATGGCATTTTCACGCCTAAACGACTGAACGGATTCAGATAAAACTTTACCTAAATACAGCTTATACATCAAAATAACATATAAGCTACAATTCACAAAAGTTTTGTGTGATTTTGGTGATAATATAATGATAAGCATTAAGAAAGTCGGAAAAATTCTTGCTCCCTGAGAGCAATCTTGGCGTGCGCTGTCTAGCCCATTGGAGCTACATGCATATAATGTACATAATGCACATAATTGTTTATTTCAAATAGTTCTGAATGAAAGTACGCGATAACATTTATCTACCTCTTATTTGGCAGCCACTATATGGATACTTTTTACAATGCACATTTTAGAATATCTGTCAAATTCTTATAAAAATTGATACAACAGTCGTTTCAAGTATTCAATGTAGATAAAATTTGTTTTTCACACTAAGTAATTTGAACGAATCGTTTAAAAGTTATCACGATAAGATTAACTTGACGCAACTCATTACACAAAGCCATTTCACGTCGCGTCTACTGTACGACATAGGCGAACGATAATCGGTGATAGAAGGGTGGTCTAAGCAATGAAGCGCCATCGCCAAGAATCCGACCCTAACGCGGGCAGACGCGTGACGGCAGACGTCGTTGAAGGTTGTGTTAGTTTTGCAAATTTCTTTATAGGTAATATAATTCGATTCTAGAAGTCATTCATTACACAGTGCAGTTGGAATTATTTCAGTTACTGTATGTTTAAACTAAAAATATAAATTACCAGCTGTTGCCCGCTNATTAACTTGACGCAATTCATAACACAAAGCCATTTTACGTCGCGTCTACTGTAAGACATAGGCGAACGATAATCGGGGATAGAATGGTGGTCTAAGCAATGAAGCGCCATCGCCAAGAATCCGACCCTAACGCGGGCAGACACGTGACGGCAGATGTCGACAATCTGTATATTATTCACAAAGATATGTCATAGTGTTTTTTCTCCTGTACCTTCTCAATGTACCTAACTCAAAACTTTTTTGCGTGACATAAATACAATTTGAAATACAAAGAGTTTATTCTATTTTGCAATTCCTGAATAACGATTTGAAATATTGGTCTTCACAGTAAATATAATATCAATACGATACATTTGTTAGTCTTTATAATTCAATAATCCAAAAATGGAATTGGAACGCCTATGTAACAGTATCCCTAGGGATATTAGTGAACGGAAAGAGACGAGAAACAGGCCACTGTCGCGCTGAAGGTATCCTCAACCGACCCTCCATCATATTCGTCTCCTGATAGACCGACCCCACATATACACGAATTAGGTGGAAAGAAAAGTAGAGATAATATGGGATATCACAGTGGATAGGGAGGGAGTGATATCGGTTGATCGATTTCTCTTCTTTTTTTGAAGTTGCCACTCAGACAGGTGTGCAGGTGTGAGTGGAAAATAAATGAGGCATAAAAGGTTTTATACGTGCTGCTTTTTCTGTACAAAACCTGTGGGATTGACCTACAAATAATTAATACACGAACTTCAGTAATTGTTTGAATCGATATTCATTGTGGTATTGCTGACTTCAAGATGCATTCGGAAAAAAACAACACACCACTTTATCTGGAATCCAATTAAAAAAAGTACGATGAATATGAAAACATCATTTGAATGTATCTAATAATATTCTGGAATGATTATCAATGATTTATGTTATTACTAGTTATTGCAATAATAATCGTGATACGTTTAGGACTTCATAGAGACTAGAACCCCAGATTTGTTCGTCAAGTCAATACTCTCATTCAAAGGTCGTACGCTAAGAAACATAGGTATTTTAACAGACACTATCGTAGTAGGTCTCTCAAAATTACCCCTTCAGACTTACTGATTCTATTTATGATTAATTATTGCGATGTCGTCTATGGCCCTTGTATCGATTCCATAACTTCTGCAAGAACTCAGAAAGAAGTACAGAACGCCCGCATTAGACTAATATTCAGCTTGAATTACAGAGATCATGTGACCACTTCAATCAATCAATTGAATTGGTTCACAAACTGATAAAAAAACAACAACCCACTTATTTGGTGAATAAATCCTTCCCAGAAACTTTTGTTGCTCATTCGGGCTAAAAACTTACTATTGCCAACAAAAATCACTCATTTCAACTGAACAAAACTTCTTGACGGTATTGAGGACAGTCAAATTATTGTGAATTATGAAATTGATATCCTCGAGACAAAACTTTTTCAAAAAGTTCATCGAATAGGACAACCACAAGTTTCTAATAATCCCTAAACATAATCAAATGGTTTCGAAAATAGATCCAATCGAACAAAATGTACCAATTTTTTCACACATAATAATGCAATATATGCTCTAATAACGTGTTGAGTAATGAACAATATGAGAAGAAAGTAATTTTCTTCGTGGAGAGGAGATATACGTACTCCTACGTCAAGAATGATAAAGGCCTATATGATATCCTTTTGTGAGGCACGTCTATCGGATATAATCCAGTGTCCGTCGTGGTGTCAGCCAGAATAACTGTTTCATCACCGGCAGGCATTTGCCAGATCATACTGTGTCGAAACGTTGTTTCAGTTTGATTTTTCGAATACCTATCAATTCAAAATAATCATATTCATTTTCTGATTGATTTGGCCGTTACTTGATGAAGATCCATTATAATTTCAAACACTACACCTCACGATTTGATCTCCACAAACTTTATTTGAGAAAAATTTCACAACATGTTTCGCTAGCACAGTAGCGAAACATGTAGTAGTGATTTGATAAAACTTGATAAAGCTACTGTGCTAGCGAAACATGTTGTGATATTTTTTATCGACCTTTTTGGGGTATATGCTACCTTCCACAATCTGAAAAATATAAAAATTATAATAGAACTACTTTCAAAACAAAAAATACATTGAGATCTATACTCACACATACAAAACCCAATAACACTGAAGAAGAAGAAAATTGTATTTATGAAATACCTTGTTCTTGTGATAGAAGTTACATTGGTGAAACCTCGAGACCATTGAAAGTGCGTGAGAATGAACATCGAGATTACATAAAAATAGACAATTGACAGGATCGAAATTGTCAAAACACATTTTAAAATCAGACGATGAACATCGAGTGGAATGGAATAGGACAAGAATGATTACCAATGAGCCTCATTCTAAGAGACGTAAGCTAAAAGAATCAGCGTATATTCTCATATCTGGAGAGAATTGTATTTCGAATAGCTTCTTACAAATATACCGTATTAGGCTACCCATCTCGAAGAAAAATTTGGATAGTGGCGAAATGGCAACAGACTGATATCGAAGAGTACCTTGTATTACATCGAATGTTTCAGTTGTCAATTAACAACATTGACATAATTTCATATTTCAAAACTCCTTTGACATCTGTCGAAGAAGTAAAGAAATAAACAATCAAAAACGTATAACTGCGAATATATAGAATTTTTTTGTCCATTTCTGAAGACGGAGGCAGATTTTGGCATCCGAAACGTAAAAGATAAGTATTGTATTATTTGTTAAAAATGTTTTTGATATGCAAAATTGTTAATTACGACAAGTTAATGATAAATAGAAGATTTCTCTGATTTTTACGAAGTAATCATGATGCACTGTTTGGAACCTTTGGTGTAGTAATGAATATTACTGGAGTTTTTTCCCAACACCAAATCGTTATTTTTAACACCTCGACACGTGTTTCGATCACCAAGTGATCATCTTCAAAGAGGAAGATTAAAACTCTTCATCTTTGAAGATGATCACTTGGTGTGGAGGAAGAGTTTTACTCTTCCTCTTTGAAGATGATCACTTCGTGATCGAAACACGTGTCGGCCCTTCTACACTTGTATAAAGTTCTCTATTATAATTTTTATATTTTTCAGATTGTGGAAGGTAACAAATACCCAAAAAAGCACGATAAAAAACTGACTTTTTTCCCCCACAAAAAATGACTTCGGCTAGGAGTCTCAGATGAAAGCTTTGTCTATGCGGTGGAGCTTCGATAAAGTCAGAGTCAAGCTCCAAACGATTCTGCTGTTCTGGGGCCTATAACACAACCACTACAAGTCTAACAAGTGTACAAATAAATTACAAGTGTAGATATTCTGTAACATAAAGTAACTTGTAGATACTAGTGGGGCACTGGTAATTACGGGACTTTCTCTACAATTGTAGTATCTTTTCGTAACACAAAAATTAGACTTGTACAGTCATGTTACTGAATTGTCGACAATTGTAGACAATTTTCTACCTATCTTGATTGATAAGTAGATTAAGCGTACTAGTGTATTGAAGTCTTTCATCGTGAGCGTATATCTATAATTCGACTGTCGATATGTGGTCAAGCGATTCCGATAGTGGTTGTATCTGGTATGCGCGGTTGACAAGTAATATTCACTAAACCAATATGTGATAGATCACTCGTTTGATTTGAGAAAGCATATTCAAAAATTTTCCTTATGAGGCAAAAATGTCTGTCGGATGTAATCCAGTATGCGTTGTGGTATCAGAAATTGTAATAATCATAGTCTGTATTTGAAAAAAAATGGCCATCATAAACTTCCATCTGTCTGTTTTATTACCAATATTGATAAAGCGATAAAATTACAATACTGTAGTATATCTCATTTGAAATTTTTATAACGTTTCATTCAAAATAACAAGTATCATCAATCATCAGTGACAACAATCAAACAGAAAAACAATTTTTCTCAATGAAGATTTTTTGGGGAAAACTAAAAATAATACAGAAAATGATTTCTACGTAATGAACTACATTAAATTCCTGTGCCAATTGACATTGCATGCATCGCTTATTCTTTCGATAACTGATAGAGACTTTCGATAACTGATCTAGATGTTGAAAAAACTTCATCTTTTATGTATCCTCAGACAAAAAAATCGAAAGTAGTAAGGTCTAGAGATCAAACTGGCAAGGCAATTGGTTCATTATAGAAAGTGAAACTGCAACCACTGTTGGAACCCAGTTGGCGTATTCAGGATACACTTTCACTTTACAATACGTATCAATTAATTAGGGTAGAAATACATATTGAAAATCTCTATGTCTATTCGAAACCTATTTTAATTTGAGAACTGAAGTATAATGTTTCCGATGGAATTGGCACAAAACTGGTTGATCTCAAAACCTTCACCAAATCCTTATTGATTCCCCTGCATTCTGAAAAGAAGGTGGGCCCTGATGAATCTTTATGTTCAAGGTGTGAATTCCATAGTTCAACAAGCTCTGATGACTACACACAGTTTTTGAAGTAGAGGTTCCGAAACTATCTGCAATATCACTTAATGAATATCATCTAATATTGTTGACTTATACATATAGTTGAAATGTATTTACGGCTAATTTATTCTTTGAATCAACATTTTGCCTCTGAATTATTTGAACTTCCAATCTACCCGGGGCGCTCTTTCGAACGTGGTGTATGTGCTACTGAATTTGGAAGCCCACTTGGAGGAATACATTCAAAGTGTTCCCTCCTCTTCCTCTGAACTCCCTAGTATTTGATGGAAAAGAAACCGGCTGGGTTGAGTAATTCACTTTATCAGTCAATCGACCATTATGTGGTTGGTTGGACGATCAATTATCACCGTGTATCAATCAATTCGTGCTGGGAATCGCACGTCAAAAAGTTATACCTCGTTTATCCCTAGCAAAGTTTTGACTTCTGAGAGTCGTCGTTGATAAAGGGACGACAGCTGGTTGAAGAAAAAATTGATTTAAATGATTTTCCACCAGGTTTTCTTTCAGATTGTTCATTGTAACATGCCAGAGTTCTTTGGAAATATCGCGTAGAATCTGAAACAAACTTGTATCTATTCATTTTTTTTGTTGTCCCCTTATACCAAGAATCCAGACTGGACAAAATTCTAGGTTTTTGCTTTATAATACCTAATGTAATACCACTTTTTACATTGAATCAAGGTTTGTTGCTGATGTTATACGGAAAAATTCAAACCCTACTAGCCTCTAGATATTTCTGTGGAATCTGTTTTTTAATTGATAATCCTATTGTTTCGTCATTTGATTTTGATTTGAATTTTTGTAGAAATGGTGGTGAGTATGTCATCAACATATCGTATCGAAATTGTTGATCGATATTAATTTTTTCAAACATCAATTCTCTATTAATGAGATCTCTAAATGAGCACAAGAATTTGATGCAAAGGATATTTCTAAGATAATGAATTGCTTAGGAAAATGAAGCGGAAAACCGTGGGGTCTATCTTCGGTTAGTCCAACCCTAAAATCAATATTGATATTCTGAAAGGAGAGATCATGGAAAATGATATCGATATGATGTGGGAGATTCTGTTTCACAAAATCTTGTATATGTTCATTACAGTAACCCACCATCAGAAAAATAAATTGAAGTGGCGTGAGATTACATTTATGATTTCATTGGTGATTTATATAATTTGAAATTTAAATTCAAGATTTTTTTCATCATTTTTACATAGTGGTATTCGACAAATATCTGCTGAAGTATGTTTACCACCCTGGCTGATATCGCAACGCATACTAGATTACATCCAACAGACATTTTTGCCTCACAAAGGATTTTTTTGCATATGCTTCTCTTCCGTAGAGCAGCAACACCTCGCTCAAATCAATCGAGTGATCTCTTACAGATTGGTTTAGTGAGAATAACTTCTCAACAGCGCATGGCAGATTCAACCAAGATAGCAGAACTTTTTGGAACTTGAATAATGTTATCGATGCTCCACTTCTAGCCGTTTCAACTACAATGACATATTAACAACTTAGTTTAGTGAACGAAGACTTAAATAGGGAAAAAACATCCTGTGTAACAAAATTCTAACAGAAATCAAATGATTCTGATTATTTTGAATTGGAGTATGAAACATTCAACTTAAACAACGTTTCAACACAGTATGGTGTGAACCGGTGGTTCAAACCTCGAGGTCGAACGTTAGATTTTCACTTCCTATCGTCCAAAACGTATTAGCAATCACATGTTGAAAAGTGAGACCACGTTTAGTCCTTAGCTCGCACAAGTTTCGACTTTCGAGAGTTGTCTTCGTAGGAGGGCGATAGCTGGTTAACGGAATAACAGACGGGCAGATGGACAGATGTCATATAATAATTATCACCTTCTCAGTGCTGGAATGTATTCTCGGTATGGATAAAGGCTCACCTGCAATAAAAAAATCAATTTTAATGTCAGTAGATACATATGAAAAGTAAACACCAGAAAAATAGAATCTTGCCCTAATCGAATTCACGGTGAAAGTTGTCATTTGAGAAGTTAATAGCACTAGTTATTTATCGACTCACAATAATTGAACTGTACTGTATATTCATAGTTTTCGAAAATTTTCTAAAATTTGATTGTAACTGTCGAAATAAAATTCCAATATGTTCCTGGAAAACGTATAGGAATCTGTGTATTTTATTACTTCGGGTAGTTTATTCTAAATTTTTGGAACTAGGTAGGCAAAAGACCGCTGGCATATAGATTTTTTAATGTGGAAACAACACGATAATTTCTTTGTTTGAAGGTGGTTGACAATGTTTCGTGGTGTATTTCATCAGTTCGGACTTCCATTGTCTAATATAATATAAATTGATTTGAAATTCCTGAAAAAATATTAAAAAGATTAACCGAAAATAACAATTTTATTTGAACAAAAAAACTGAAATTGCAAAGAAATATTCAGTACAATATCTACTATGAAGAATATACATAGTAAACACAAAGGGAGCATAGAACATATCTGAGCTATGAATGCTTGTGTTGGACTATTCCATTCTTAATTTATTTGTTATGCAGTGCGAGTTTTGAAAAATATCAATGATAATATTGAGTACTTATGATGCATTGTTTGGAACCTTTGGTGTAGTAATGCATATTAATTGAGTTTCTTTCCCAACACCAAATCGTTATTTTTAACACCTCGACACGTGTTTCGATCACCAAGTGATCATCTTCAAGAGGAAGAATAATCTTCCTCTTGAAGATGATCACTTGGTGATCGAAACACGTGTCGAAGTGTTAATTGAGTAGATGAATTCGAAATTTGTCATAGAAATTATTTGATATTGGTTGAATTGGTTAGGATAATGGAAAAGAGATAAAGGGAATAAAATGAGTAAAAAATGATGAGTAATACAGTGATGGAGGTGTGTGTTTCAGTTGGAAATCAAATGCGGTGTATTGTTTTCGAGAATGAAACTTTCATTGTTTCGTTTGTAGTTTGCCATTTTTGTTATTTGCCTAACTTTTAGAGGTAATATATTTTATAGTTCAGGTCATAAATGAAATATAAATCTTTGTGTATTACTCTTTCTGAATTTGGGTATTCTGATAAATATATTTACAATGAATTTTCTTTCGATCAAGTTTTATTAATATCACGGTTCAGAATTCTGACAAATTATCACTCAGTGCCAATTGTGTTTTTTGGGATATTTTCCATAAACAGCTGTTGTTTCTTTATATTCAAGAAATATTATGATTACCATTATTACTTAACAAGAGTAGTTCAGATGATTGTGATGAAATCGGACAATCGTTGATGAAAGTCCATAATGTGTTCACGAAACAGTTCATTGTGAAATTTTCCTTGAATAGATGTTCAAAAACATATGTTTCGCTATAAGAAAGCTTCTTCAGGCGTTTATATACACGCCTGTAACTTGCAAAATATATTCAAATGATCTAGGTATTCTTTATGAAGTATAAATAGTACGGTAATACATTGAAGACAGTGTCTAGCAAGACGTCCAACATTGTTGATGTTGGATTCATTTTAGTCCGTATTGAAGAAATGAAAGTTTGTGAAATTTATCGTCACACATAAAGTGAGTATTATCAAACAGGAAAATTATGAAGTTCAGAAAATTTTCACTCAGAGAGCATTACTGGCTAATGAGAGCTCATTTCTTTTCACATATCCATGTGTCTATAGCTACACGCCTACAGCCACTGGACTGAGTCATGGCCGGTGGGAGAAATCGTACACATACATACTTATCGTATTGTGGGAGGGGCTTTCCACTGGCCATAACTCATTTCGGCAGCTGTGAAGAAGCTATTGTATAGCGAATCACTTGTGCGTTTTCGCAAAACTATTTGGTGAAAATCTCAAAATGAAGTTACTGAACCAAAAAATCACTATTACCATCCCCATTGATTTGCTTTTTAGTGAAAAAATATGTAAAGTGTATTGAGGAAACCTATGCCTCTATTTGAATCATACATTAGACCTTAATCAACTACATTTTGAAATCTTCGAAAAATAAATTCAACTGAGGTAGTGAGTTTCGAATTAGATTGCAATGACAATTGTTCGAACTGTTCAGAACTCGGATTCAGAGAAAATGGCTCTGTTCAACTTTGAAAACCTGATTCGGTCCCCAGTGGGGCAATCACAAAATATATCCTGTGCTGTTTCATCATTTTCCAAACAGAGGTGACACACACTGCCTTCCGACAGTCCAAGTCTCTGCATATGATGATTCAGATGACAGTGACCTGTAAGAAGGCCTATTAGACATCGTAGTTCATCCCTACTGTATTCCAACAACTGAATCTTCTTACCATTCAGGTGTACAATCTTTGTTTGGCAAAGCCTGAAGTGATGCCAATAACAGGTTCTGGTCTGATGGAGCTCCTTTCAGTACTCTCTTTTGCAAGGGAGTCCGCAAACTTATTGTCTTCCAGACCAGCATGGCCAGGAATCTAGCCAAGTCTTTCTATAGAGGAGAGTCATTTGGCAATTTGCTACCAACTCAGACATTGATCGGTAGGAGACAGAAGTTTCCAACGTCGCTTGACTGTCTTAGAATATTTTCATTGCCTTGTGTATGAGGTTGGATTCTTTCCAATCTCTCCGCACACAATTCAATACAGTGAATTTTCGCTTGAACTATAGGTTCCTAGGCAGGTTGATGTCTCTGTCCTGGGTCTGCGACTGAAAACATCTGCATCAGAACCGGAAGTCGTTTTCGATCCATCTGTGAACCAACAACTATCTACTCTTGATATTTCCTTCTCCCGAAGGATCCAGTTGTCTCTAATCAGAAACAGTACTTCATAAGGCAGTTCATAGTTGACAGTTGGAGGCATAAAGTCAGAGGTCATTTCCAGAATGCTCTGACTTCCAGTGTCAATCAACAGTCTGATGCACTCTGCATTAAACTGATTTGTGCAATTGGCAATGCGTACAAATCTATATGCAGCCTCTCTTTTCAAAAAAATGTGAAGAGGAAGTAGATCTAGAAGGAGCTTCATGGTCGCTGACGGTGTGGTACTGTTGGCACCACTGACGGCCTGACAAACCTGTCTGTATAAGCCAGAGAGCTTCACCTGGGCAATTTTCTGTAAAGCCTTCGGCCACCAGGCAATTGTACCATAAGTTATCATTGATCTGATAATCATCACATAAATCCAAAAGATTTGTTCGAGACCTAAACTCCAAGTTTTATCACAAATCCTTCGACATGTCCATAGGGATAGTCTGAGTTCATGTAAAACTCCTTCCAAGTGAACGTTCCAGGTGAGTTTTGCTATCAAGGACAGTGCCAAGATATTTCACCTTCGTTCCAAATGAAATGATTTCACCATTGAGGGAAAGTGGCGTTAGACCATCCAATTGTCCTTCTGATGAAGGGGATTATTACAGTTTTGCTGGGGTTGACAGACATCTGCTCCCTCAGGCACCAACTGTGAACAACGTCTATCGTGCTCTGAAGGATATTACCCTTCTCGAAGTGGACCTTGCCAAGATGATGAAGTCATCTGCATGAGCTTGCAGATCTACTTCTCTTATTACATTGGTGGTTCAATTTTTGCATGGTGTGGATTTCTTGACGATTTCGAAAATGCATAACTAATAACATCATAGGCTGAAAACTAATAATCGGATATACTAAACTATATATATACTATGTACTAAACTCATAAAATTTGCTGGGTATCACTTTTTGAAATGTTTACTACAGCACAACAAAATTTTTTTTGAATAGGGTTTTCGTACACTTATACAATATTGATCTGTGATACCAATCATGAAATTATGAAACAATAAAAAATAATTGACGCTCCGGACAACTTCATTGATTCCAGTGGAGCATTTGCTTTTTCAGCTGCAGGAAAACCCGGAAAACTTGCAGCACCACGAATTTATGAATTGGATATTTCAACTGTCATCTATTTTTGATAATGAGATAACGAGCAACTGTGACATGTATTCAATTCACGTGAAAGATTGAATTATCGATTGATTTGTCCATTTGAATGTTTCAGCCTAATATTTCACACAATATCAGATATTCAAATCGTATTTGTGCGCTTCTGGCTGTTTAAATGTTCGCATATTTATCTACTTTGAAATGTCAGTACGACAATGAACATCATTGTTCAGTTAGAATATTCTCATTAAGTTTTCAGTTTTATTAGTAGAAGGGTACCATGTCAACAATCTCTAAAATGGTCAATTCTCATCCATTGGGAAAAAAATGGAAGTTATTTTTATTTACAGTGCGAGGCGTAACTTTCATGGGACCGAAAGGATTTTCAATGAAAGTTTTTCGAACGTGCAAATAATTGGTTGGATGGTAGTGAATCCTGAACAGTTTACTGATTCCATCGCGAATGTTTGTGATGTGTTTCCTTCTACTGTATGGAGACTTCTGAAGAGGTTAGATATCATCCATACAAAATTAAAATGGTACAGCAATTAACTGAAGATGACCCTGATCGAATAACAGAATTCTGCGAAATCATGACAGAAATCTTTGCAAGGCATCTCACCTATCTCCACAATATTTGTTTCAGTGACGAATGTACATTTTTTCAAACGGCAATGTTCACAAACAAAATTGACGTTATTGGAGTGACACTAACCTTCACGTCTTCCGGGAAACATATACCCAATATCCAAAAAAAAATTAAAGTTCGGGCAGGAATATTGAGAAACAATATTTTAGGACCTCTATCAATTGATTCAAACGATCAAAATTCAACAGGGGAACTGTATTTGAATATGCTGAAAACTACTGTTGACCCTCTCATCACTGAAATCGTCGAAGCGAATCCTAATGAATCCGATAAGGATATTGTATTCCAACAAGATGGAGCACCACTATATTATTCCAGACAGGTATGCAACTATTTGGATACTACTTTTCCCTGTCGTTGGATTGGCCGTCAACGTTCCATAGAATGGCCAGCCCGTTTGCCAGATTTGACATCTTTGGACTCTCTTCATGGGGCTATTTCAAGCAAAAGGTGTACGAAACTGAACCTCCTTCAATATTGTATATACGGCAGATAATAATAAATATTTGTAGAGATATCGACGTTACTGTGTTCAAAAATGTTCGGCATGAAATATCGGATAGCCTGTTCATATGTCAAGAAGTTCAAGCAACCATTTCTAGCATCTTCTGAAACAACCCTAAGCTCATTACCTCATATTATATAGTTGAATGTCAATGTATTCAGGCAATTATTAAAAGTTTCGTCATTTTGTAATATGTGGAGATGTTGACTTCATATTCTAGGGTTATGAAGTATTCGTTAGGAGCTTCTAAATGATTTGTCACAAGACATCTTTTTTCATTCAATTTGTTTTTCCCAGATGGCGCCCAGTTGTCATCTTGAAAGTTTCATCTGTCTATTTCACTTCAAAATAAAGTCTTCATGCATTTATTTCATTATCCCATATTTCAATTTTTTGAGTTGACCCTTTCAAAAAGTAAAAAGGGGGGACATTAAAGAAATGCATTGTATACTGGCATTAAACCCATTCGAGACCTAAAGTCGATGCTATCCAGATTTGGTACCGAAGAGCCGACAAGGCAAGTGTCTAACGGCGAAACATCCTGTGAATGAACAATCCTGTGAATGATACCTGATTCGATTCCATACCGTAAGTTTGGAATATGAACTGAATAGAGAAAAGTGTTTTTTGTATAATTCAGTGTTTATATAAAAGTATTTGTTTTGTGATTTAATGTTTATATGAAATAAGTATCAGTCCTAATAGAAATTCGAAAGATTTTTTGAAAACCATAAAATTTTCATAAATATACTGCGAAAGAAAATCCTGCTTCCAAGTCCTAGACTTAGAAGCAGGATTTTTATACTTATTTCACAAAACAACAAATTATTAACTAACACCTTGTTTTTTGACATCACCTGACATATCTCAAATAACTGCTAACTGAATCACTGGAAGTAGACTGGAAGCTCAAAGTTATCATGAGTGAACTCACTTTCAGAAAACTTAATAGTTTTTGTTGAGTTTTTCTTTATTCGACGTCCAATTCGAAGTTCATGACATCGTATTTCCTAGCGTCTCAATTCCACAGACCTTACAATAGCTCAGGGAATTACCGGAGAAGATTACCTTCAATGATAATGAAATTGATGAATTCGTTTCTCTCACTAATTTTTATATAATACAAAACCATTTCCGGGTAGAAGTTTGCTTTTATGAACGGCTATGGGTAACACCTTGTCTCCCTACCTGTCAAACCAGTTCATGAGCAGATTCCAAATTGAAACCAAACGTAAGTCAAAGTATACTCCTGGGATATAGCTGAGGTATGTGGATGATGTATGTGAAAAAAGATTGAGGACTTTGTTTCCTTTCTAAATAACATATTTCCATCAATGAAACTCACATATGAGTTAAAAAACAAAGGACAAATTCCATTTCTTGACGTTTTGGTAATGAGGAACCAATATGGAAGGTTAGAGTACGATGGATTCAGGAAGGAAACAAGCACATATAGGTATATTCCTGACAGATCACATCACTGTGAACAGCACAACCGTGCTGGGCTGAATTTTGCAGTGCATCGTCTTTCAACTTTTTCTCTCGTACATGAGAGGTTTACAAAAGAAAAACGGACAATATAGAAAATAGCAATCAGTAACGGCTTCTCGATGGGTATTGTAGATGATATAATAAGAAAGAAATTGAATATAAGTATTGGAATGCAAAATATTATGGACAGACATGAAGATCTATTGAAATAAGATATAATGAACACTTAGTACACCTATAATACGGAAGTCCAGAAAAATCAGCAATCGTCCATCATATGTTGCTATAAAACCATTCCAAAAACTTCAGTTCATTAAGATTAGTTAGACAAGTTGAAAACAACAGGCATCTATATGCCTATGAGAGTGTAGAAATGAGTAAACATAATAATATTATCATGAATAACGATAGTAAATCCATACCTAATAGTATTATATATAGCTTTTTGATATAATTATCGAGGTACCTGACTATTACATCTGTTTGAAAAAATCTGTTTTAAATCTGTTTTTCCGTTAATCAGCTGTCGCCCCCATACGAATGACAACTCTCAGAAGTTGAGAAACTTGTGCGAGCTGAGGACTAACAAGGTCTTACCTTTGAACATGTGATTCCTAACACGGTTGCAGAATTATCCCAGCTTCAACCAGATAAATTCTCTCGAGAAAAATATCTGGTCGAGGCGGGAATCGAACCCACGGCCTCTCGATCGTGATTCGGGCGCACTATCACCGCAGCCAATTTCACATAAGAACAGATCGTGAAATTAATTAAAAACTAGTAGATAAGACAATATTGTGAAATCAATTAGGGACACTTAAGACCCAGGTACCTAGAAGAGGTATCTATGGTATAAATGAACATTGTACGTATTTTTAGTTCAATCATCCTGATGAAGATGATCACTTGGTGATCGAAACACGTGTCGAGGTGTAAAAATGACGGTTTGGTGTTGGGATCAAACTCCGATGATATTGAATACGAAAGGTTGTAAATTTTGGTTTTCTATTATTTGAAAATTGAACAAACAGGTGAATGAAACGTTTTCCTTGAGCAATAAAACCAAAGTGATATTAGTGATATCAATTCATTACCAAAATGGAAATCAATTGAGAGATTACACACAAATGGAACAAGGAATGAGGATTTTGATTTCAAATCCAAATAATGTTTACCAGCAGGCATATTTGAAGAATTGATTGAATATAAATAGATTCGCATTTCCCTTTCCAAAATACCAATTCCATCAGATCATCCATGTTTATCCACACGGAATTCAATAAAGGTCGGCAAACAAGTTACACACAACCAATCGTCGTACATCAATATACCTCCCAAGCTTATTATGAATACAAAAATGACAAAAATTTGAATATAATCTTGTATACACAAAACTCTTTGTGTACCCACGCAATGCACACATACTGTAAAGGCCATCATCCTCTTTGATAAAGACAGAAAATAAACTTTGCAATATATCCCTTGTTTGCTTTCCGTGCTCTCGGAGCAGCCATTCTCCTAGAACTTTTATTCCGTCATATTCTCCGTGTTTTGTTATTGAAGCTCGGGATCTTCCACGTTAAGAATATAATGCTAGAGAAACAGCGGAAGTTTAATAGAGAGATGAGGGGGGCTGTTCTCATAGAGAACAGAGCGATTTTGTTTGACGAGTGGGTATATGAATATTACTATGAAGTATTTCGAATCCAGGATTTCTGAATAGACAAAAAAAAATGTTTTATTATCAGCTACAACAACGATGCATCAATTTCCTAGTTTCGAATTATTTTCATTTTGTGTTGTGATAATGGTATTTCATGGTATCTAGAATAATTTTGATTGACTAACGCAGAAACAGATCGGAGTTGGTCTAACTTAGACCTGAAAATAGCGAGTTTTCACGAAAATTATTCTAGGGGATTGAGAAAATATATTTTTTTAATAGTAGTGGAGCCCATGATGCAAAATAGGGATTTACTTGAGCGTCATAGAGACATATTAGGTTGCAAAGCTCAGATGATAAGAAAAAAAAATGCTATATAATATATAACTTTTCATCGGTGGGGGAAGCGGCTATAGATATTTAAATATGTAAAAAGCGTCAGATATTGATAGCATCAATGTCCTACGTATTTTTAATAATGTTCGTATGTTAATCTGATCGGTTGCATGATGCGGGTGGTTGTACGTAAGTGTTTAAAGTGAAAGGAAAAAAAATGTAATCGAGCGCGTCAGATTTTCTAAGGGGGTGTTAAGTGCAACTAACATTCTCATTCAATCAAATTCAATTCTCATTCAATAATCTGACGATTTCGATCTGACGCAAACTCACGGCCATTATGATAATGTGCAAAAAAAAATTCGTCATTTTGAAATAGTCAAGCGCGTCAGATTAAGATATTTATGGTTCATCTTTATGTGCTAGACGTGCTGTCTTATGATCTAACGATTATCTAGAGGGATTCGCCTAATCTGACAAAAAAATTATTTTTTTTTAATCATTGAACTCAAATAATTGGAAATCATGCGAATTAATGAGTGTATGGTTTTTAAGTAGAATACCTGTATTTATATGAGAATAATTGAAATTTTTTTTTATAATCAATTGATTAATCAATCATCATCTTCATCTTCATCACGAACGAGTCTCTTTGATCAACTGTGATGGCGTCATGGCAACCGAATTCAGAGTGGGAACGGAGTGAGAGAGTAATAAATAGAGAAGAAGTGAAAGAGGAATAGAAACTCGGAGAGGTAAATATAGGTATCACACAGCTGCACACATTAAACTTTATCGACGAATTTTTGTAATTTCGGTTTGCGGAAATCGTCAGATTATATCTTTTTCGTTATCTTTGAATTATTTCCTTCAAAATGAAAAAAATTAGCTACGCTCGAGAATGTCGAAATGACGTTATTTTTTTACAACTTTGCCGTCCTCCCCTTTATTTACGTCACTCTCAAATTGTCAAATTACTGGAATATACACTTTTCAGCATATAATTAACTCACCTTAGCTCAATCTGACGCGCTCGAGAATTTCTGATGATCAATTTTTTTCACTAATCTGATCCTTCATCCTTCACAGGCGGCCTTATATATGGAGCTCATATTTGGTGGAGGTACTTAACCGGGTACAAGGTATCCCCCTGTATATTAATCTGCCGCGCTTTAGTAAATCCCAAAATCCCCGCTTGGGCTCCCCTATTATAATGAATAAGATGAAAAGTGAATGAGAACCACAAAAAGGGTATATCTGATATGGATGTGACTTGTATCTGAACCTGGTGTAGTCAAGCGACAATCAAATGATGTCGCTACATGAGAGAAACTGAAGACTTAAAACTATGAAAATTTATTCCATATTGCAAGAGAATTTCTTGTTTCAAAATGACATAAATAACATTACAATTGAACTTTTCATATTTCATTCATAACCATCTTATGCCACAAAATAACCATGTGAAACATGTTCTTCCTCACGATTCAGTAGAGAGTTGGTTTGAAAATCTCGAGAAGAAAATTGACTTAAATAATTTAGGAAACATTTGCTATATGAACAGCATTTTACAAATGTTCTTCATGATAAAAAATTTCAAGAACGATGTTTTAAAGATGAACGAGAACGAGAAAGTTTTCTTCTTTTTTCCCAAACTCAAACACCTGTTCATATAGCTGCAGTTTCGTAAGAATGTATCATCTTATCCTCCAACCGATACTCGTTGGGACAAGAGGATTGTTACGACTTCTTGGGGTTCTTGTTGAATACTCTTCGTGAGCAAAACAATAGCAGAATCAACACTCCTGATCGCTCTAGATTGAATGATTCCATACAGTCTATTTCGTGTTGTACTTATCAATCTTTTGCTGAAAAAATCTACACTTGTTTACTTTGTAGTAAATGTTCAAGAGGTAGGGAAAACTTATGTGAATTTCTGGAACTTCATCTTTAGTGTTTCCTAATATGACTAATAACCAGTCTGTGCAAAGTTTATTGTTGAATCATCTGAAAATGGAACTTTCAACAGGTGATGATCGACTGTATTGCCAAACATGCGCAAACTAATTGACTCTTATAAGAAAACAAATATAGCTGAGGTACCAGTCAATCTAATAATAACACTGATGATCTTCAAACATGACTCAACCTCTGACGGAAGCACCAAAATCTCATGAATGTTCGAAATAGGTGAACACTCCAATCTAGCAGACTACTATTATAATCTTCATGCAGTCATTGTTCACTGTGATTCTGGCGTTGAATCTGGTCATTATTACGCCTTGGTCAAAGACGAAACGGATTGGTTTAAGTTTGACGATAGTCATATCAGTAAGTGTTCTAGCCATGTATTGTATTTATTGAAGCTTCTGGAAGCATTCTATTTTATAAGAGAGAGGATATTAGCAGATCAAGATCTTCAGATAATGTGGTGCTGCAGGTTTTTCCGGGTTTTCCTGTAGCTGAAAAAGCAAATGCGCGCCGTAGCACCAAGTAATTTTTGTTGTTGGTTTATAATTTCATGATGTGTATTTTGGAAGTGTTGTTATATATGTATATATATNGATGAGGAATTTATGACTGTAAGTAACTTACCTGGTACCCAACTGAGGGCGGAAGCTGAATTGGTTCAAAATGAGGAAAATGAAGAAGATGCAGACTTATGGGATGAAGAAGACAACATCCCGCTTAGCCTTTTACAAACATCTTCTAGTAAAAAATATGTATGGGAAAAAAAGATCTGCAACCATCTACAATAGAGTGGCAACCAATGCAAAAGGCAAATGCAAATTTTTCTCCAACGGAACTATTTTTTCAAATGTTTGATGAAGATATCATAAATATGTTTGTAACCTATAGCAATATGTATGCTGCAAAGAAAAATAAACCCGGAAATATAACACACTCTGAAATGAAAGCATTTTTTGGAGTATTGTTGCTAAGTGGATATGTGTCTCTTCCAAGGAGGCGTATGTTTTGGGAAAAAAGTGGCGATACAGGGAACCAAGTAGTAGCAAATGCATTAGCTAGAGATGGGTTTGAGTTTATCATGTTAAATCTTCATTGCTGCGATAATGACAATTTGGATATGAATGACAGGTATGCCAAAGTTAGGCCATTTTCTGATGGACTGAATCAAAATTTCCAAAGATTCGCGCCTTATTCTGAGACTCACAGTGTGGATGAATCCATGCTTCCCTATTTTAGGAAACATGGATGTAAGCAATTCATCAAGAATAAACCAAGGTTACATGGGTACCACAAGTAGCGGCTACTGTGTGTGGATTGAGCCTTATCAAGGAGCCGAAACAAAGCTAAAAGAACGATACAAATCGTTTGGTTTAGGTTCATCTGTTATTCTAGAATATGCCGACATACTCAAGATGCTTGGAAGTTTTCCCTACCATATATTTTTTGATAATTTTTTTACAACGGTCCCACTCTTGGTTCAACTGCAAAAGGACAATGTAAGAGCTACAGGAACTATCCGGGAAAACAGGATGTCAAAGTGTCCAATATTATCCAAAAACGAAATGAAGAAAAAGAAGAGAGGAGAATACGATTTTAGATCTACTCAGAACAAAGTAGTTATTGTCAAATGGCATGATAACAATGCAGTAAATGTTGCTGTCAATACTTTATCGGTGGAGCTATTACACAAAGTATCACGGTTTTCCCAAAAAGATAAGAAAAGGATCACTGTAGATAAGCCACACCCGTTATATATTTATAATAAGTTCATGGGAGGAGTAGATCGTTGCGACCAGAATGTAAGCCTCTACAGAACGTCAGTAAAAAGTAAAAAATGGTATTTTTGTCTAATTGCGTATGGTCTAAACATTTGCGAACAGAACGCATGGCAACTCCATAGACTACAAGGAGGTTCACTTGACAATCTATCGACTAGACGACAAATTACTTTGACGCTCTTGGAAACCAATCGATGTGCGAAAAAAAGGGGAAGACCTTTCACGTTGGAGAACGTTGAATCAAGATTAGATAACCAAGATCACTTTCTTGTATCTCAACCCAAACAGACTCAATGTCGTTGTATGTCACAAAAAAGAAAAGATGTGAAAAATGTGACGTGGCTTTGCATATGAAGTGTTTTGTGAGCTATCATAGGTCTGAAAATTAGTTTGCTAATCAGTTACTTCAGAACTAGTATTTAGGTTTCTTATATATCACTACTACCTATATGCCGATTGTCCTTTTTCAAGGACACCCTAAAAGACAGATTGTAAATACTGAAAAATAAACGAAATGTGTGTTTCTTGACTTAAGGGAGGTAAATTGGTAACATTGAAGCAGTAATGTTGAAAAAAACAAAAAAAAAATAATTCAGGCATATCTGGGTTATTATTGTTATTGGAAAATAAACTAAACAGAACTTGAAAATGAAAACAGAATTTACTATCTGTCGAGAAACCTGATGATATGCGTCAGGAAATTCAATAATGAGAGTTCTTTCAACTCTGGTGGTATTTTATTCATGCTTTCGATAATGTGATAAGAAAAAGAAATGCTGTGTGAAACATTGAAGAACTATACTAACTTCTTGTCAAATGTTGATATCATATACATCAGAGCGAATTGTTATCTTATTGTACAAAAAGGGAGGATTTTTGTATTTTGAAACTTTGCAAAAGAAGCAAGCAAAATGAAAGAACCTTCGATCGTTCATATTACGGCAGTTATTAGTTTTCAATGTGTATGAATTCCTATTGTTTTTTCCGATACCGTAGAATAATCTCAACCAACTGTCATTTCCATTTTTTTTTGAGTGATGCTTTTTTTCTTAATGTTCTTGTTTTGGATTGAATATATATTTTTCTTCTTCTGTAGTTGAGTAAGGTGATTTTATCTCGAAACAAGTGTTTGTTCACTCATCGAATAGGTATCATTTATGCAAAAAAATTGTATTTGTATACATTCTCTATATTTTCATTATTATGTTGATGAGTCCAAACATGCTCTGCTATTCCGGATTTGCTGGTTTCTCCTCGCTGTGTGTGTTTCTTGTGCTCAGCAATTTAGCAGTTTTACCGATGTATGATTCTCCGCACTCGCAGGGTATCCGATAAATGCAATTCTTGGAATCGCAGTCCGCGTTTGGTGGCCTGATTTTTGTGAGGCTGTTACGGATAGTGTTCCAAGATCTGAAGCAGGTCCTAATATTATACTTGGACCCAATCCTTCCTATCCTTTCCGATAATCTTATGATGAAGGAAAGTACAAGTACCGGTTGTGGCGGCTTCTCTTTCTTGTGGAGCTCTTGCTGTCTTCTAGCTAGAGCCTCTTCTACCATCACTCTGGAGTAACCATTACGTTGAAGGTCACTTTTGATGATGCCTATTTCTTTTTCGAGACCTTTTTTTGTATTACAGAACTCGAAAGCACGGTCTGGTAGAGTCTTGATGATTTCTCTCTTAGTTGATTGATTGTGGTTGGATTTCTGGTTCAGATACTGTCTTGTGAGCTCTGTAATACAAAGGAAGGTCTCGAAGAAGAAATAGGCATCAACAAAAATGACCTTCAACGGAATGGTTACTCCAGAGTGATGGTAGAAGAGGCTTTATCTAGAAGACAGCAAGAGCTCCACAAGGAATAGAAACCCCCACAACCAGTACTTGTACTTCCCTACATCAGAGGATTATCGCAAAGTATAAGAAGGATTGGGTCCAAGTATAACATTAGGTACTGCTTCAGATCTGGAAAACTATCCGTAGCAGCCTCACAAAAACCAGGACACCAAACGCGTACTGCGATTCCAAGAATTGCATTTATCGGATACCCTGCGAGTGCGAAGAATCATACATCGGTGAAACTAAGAGGCCATTGAAAGTTCGCATTGCTGAGCACAAGGAACACACAGCGAGGAGAAACCAGCAAATCCGGAATAGCAGAGTATGTTTGGACTCATCAACATATCAAATAGGCTCAAGCTGAAATCATCCACAAAGAGGAACACTGGGTTAGGAGAAAATTCAAGGAAGCTGTATATTTGTTGTCCAACAACGCATTTAGTCAAGCTAGCGTAGAGATACGTAACATATGGAAACTTCTTATCAAGCGAAAAACGACCAACTCCCGCCAAACGGTCATCTCCCGCTAAAACCAATGAAGCGAAAAGAGGAAAGAGGGGATAGGTAAAAGGTGAAAGCACCCGAATGACTTATAAATAGTCAGATCTCGGAGAAATAAGTCCAGTTATCACCCGAAGATGATTGTGGATACTCTCAATCGAAACGTCGTGACGTAACTTGGTTTGGAATCTTTAAATTTTTATTTTTATTTATCATTTTTGTTAATAATATTTTTTTATTTTCAGCTTTNTCTTGCTGTCTTCTAGCTAGAGCCTCTTCTACCATCACTCTGGAGTAACCATTACGTTGAAGGTCACTTTTGATGATGCCTATTTCTTTTTCGAGACCTTTTTTTGTATTACAGAGCTCGAAAGCACGGTCTGGTAGAGTCTTGATGATTTCTCTCTTAGTTTATTGATGGTGGTTGGATTTCTGGTTCAGATACTGTCCTGTGTGAGTGGGTTTTCGATATATAAATGTTTCCCATTTAGTATCGGTCCTCTCCACCAATACGTCTAAGAAAGGCACGTGAAGCTAATGAAAGCGGGTTAAAAAAATTTAATCAAAAATACCAATTGGCGTGTTCGATGTTTTTTTGAAGACGCACCCATTCATTCCATTCTGTTAATATGTATTCAGGTGCAAAATATTTACCCTGAGTCCATCACTGAAAGGCTACTTTTCGAAACTTTCCACGTATCTTCATCATTATGAAGTGATCTGTTAATCTATCAAACACGAACATGATATCATGTAATGTTATATTCAATCACTTACCTTGAATCAAAGAATAATGAACATTCATCCAAATATTGCAACACATTATGTTCAATTTATAAAATATCCGTTAACCCTCTGTAAATCCGGAATGATCTCGGCCTGCCGTCTCCATTTTGTAGATATGGCTGTCAGGGTGGTGTTATCGGGTAAGGACAAGAGACAATCCACTCATCCTTGGATAATAAATAAGAAAAAGATCCCAGCTTTAACTCTTACCGTCCATTCGAATAGCCGTAGTGGATTTCAAAGGCATTTTCAGTCGCAGATAGTGATAATATTATTGACTGTAGGAAATATATACAGGATATATAAATGGTTGAATGTTTCAATTGAAAGAGGTTCATGGTTTCATCAAAATTCATCACTAATCCCAAAAATTCAATTGAATTATCGATTCAATAATTGACATGATATTCACAGAACCATTCAGCTGTTGAGAAGTTCGCAAAAAAACTGAGAGTCTGAGGGGGGAACAGCATAATCATGTTTCAAAAATAACCTGTTGATTAGAGTGTTTTGATTTTTCAATGAGAGTTATTACTTTTTTTTGCCTTTATGGGTTTCGACTTAAGCTCAGTTGCCTTTCTCGAATCTACGAGTGTATACGTCAAATTCAAAATCTCTTGAAATTAAATGTGACATATACGTTTGTGTACCATTTTCTATGTTTTTTCCAATGATTCGGGAAAAGAAACCAAGGTGGTCCCCGAAACGTCATCCAAAGGGGTATATTTAGAAGATTCCCATTTTTTTGTATGACGATGGAGTTTATTAGTTGTTTCATAGTTAAGAATATGATTCATAATCATTTATTCACATATAGTCAGTGGGCCTATTGAAGACTGGCTATAAATCAAATCATCTAAGGAACAATTTGTTCAGGCCAGTCTCAACTCCCTACACTGTAGGTTAATGGACTGACACCTATCAGAAAACAACTTCTCCCCTGGCTAATACCAAGAAGGGCGTTGGATTATATCCGACGACAGATGTCAGTACAGGATTCTTCACTGAAGTCATTCCTGCATGTGCTGGCGAAACAACTGCCGCAATAGATTCTCAATTATTGTAACACACTTGCAGACCGGTTTCGGGCTGTTTGGCCACTCTTCAGTGCAAAGTAGTGACTATCATCAACATCTATTGCGGCAGTTGTATCGCCAACAGCATATGCAGGAATAACTTCAGTGAAGAATCTTGCACTGACACCTGTCGGATATATTCCAACGCCCTTCGTGATATTAGCCAGGGAAGTAGTTGTTTTGTGAGAGGTATCAGTCCATTAACCTACAGTGTAGGGAATTGAGACTGGCCTGAACGAATTGTTCTTTTAAATTATTTGATAATCATTTCTATTTGAACAAAAAGAAATGATTGCTGAGAAAGTTAGAGATTTTATTCGACCTCTTTTCAAGTATTATCACCTTCAACAATCTGGAAAAATATGAAAATTGTTATGTAGAACTTTCTATATCTGAACCTACACCTGATGAAATTTCTATATTGTTTCAGGTCGATGAAAATATCGACCGATTACGATTTATTTTTTCTGAGCTAACATCACTTCACATCCCTTGAATACGAGACATATACGGCGAAAGCAATTTTTGTAGACATTCTATTTTGTCAATAATGGATATTTGAGTTTGAATTATGTTTTTCCGTTAATCAGCTGTCGCCCCCATATGAACGTCAACTCTCAGAAGTTGAGAAACTTGTGCGAGCTAAAGACTAACTGGGTCTTACTTTTTAACGTGTGATCCCTAACACGGTTGCAGAATCATTCCAGCTCCAACCAGATAAATTCTCTCGAGAAAAATATCTGGTCCAGGCGGAAATCGAACCCACGGTCTCCCGATCGTGAGTCGGGCGCACTACCACCGCGACCAATTCCACAACAATATGTTTGCTCTTTTGGAAAAATACAAATAAATGTTATTTGAAAAATTGAACACTCATTTTCCCTTATGGATATGTGGTGTTAGGATCTTCGCGGCAATACTGAATTACATGCCGTTTTTTTTTCAGCTGACTCCACTATTGCTATTTCGGAAACGGTAAGACCTACAACGTCGCGTCGGTTTAATTGGACGGAAGTTATCGAATTTAGATTTTTGGCAGCATCATCTCCATTTTGAATGATATCAAAAAGACAGATGAACTTTTGAAACTGCTTCATATTTGTTATAATCTAATATAAACCAATTTGCAATGCGGCGTTTCGTTCATTAGATTTGACCATCAACTTCTTTCTTTGAAAATGAACCTCTAGTTTTTTCATCAGTGTCTGTAGCCACTGTGATAACAAATTCAGATATGTATTACAATATAGGTCCGTATCAAGAAAAATTAAGTTATGATGAAATCTAATGAACAAAACGTCTCATTGCGAATTAGTTTCTATCAGATTATTACGAATATGAGACAATTTTGAAAGTTCTTATGCTTTTTTTTACCTCATTCTGAAAATGAAAAAGAAAATTCTAGTTCTAACGAATTTTTCAAAAACATCCAAAGATATTATCAAAGAGATTATTCTAGTTCCTCAAAAAAAAAAGTTTAGTTCAATTCATCTTGTAGCTCTAGTCATTATTCGTTTCATGTATCTTATAGATGTTGGAGAAGTTTGGTAGACAATCCATTTGATATATCTCCATGAAAAAAAAATCAGTCAGGTCCGGTGATCTGGGTGCCACGCCGCAGGCTCACTCCCACCTATCCATTTTTGATTAAAATAATCGTTGACGTATTCTCGTAACTCAGCTTTGAAATGAGGTAGTGCACTGTCTTGCTGTAGCCACATTCGAAGTCTTGTTCCATATAGAACCCCGTCTAATGAATTCGAAAACTCATGCCGGAGAAATCTTACATATTTTCTTCCATTGAAATTCTCATCCAAAAATATGGACCGATAACTCTCTTTTCGAGAATTTCACCCCAAACATTCAGTGACCAACGCTGGTGATGGTTCAGGCAACGAACAAAATGGAAGTTTTTCGTTGCATAATAATGCATGTTATGCCGAAACGTAGTTCGTCATCAGAAAATAACACGAAATTAAAAAAATAATTTTCCTGATTGCCATCGGTAAGATGGCGTTTTACAAAATATCTTCCTTTCGACTCTTGCATCAGTTGCAGTTGCATGTGGTAAGGATGGAATTTGCTTGCTCGTATCATTCGAGACACGCTGATTAGAGAAAATCCCAATTCCCTGCTCAGGTCTCGGGTACTCACATGGGGATTTTCAACAAGGTGAAGAGCAATTTGAAATGTATTCTCTTCATTTGTTATAGGGCAGACACGTTCGAACTTCTCGTGATTGGCATCACCAGTTCTTTCGAAGCCTGAAATGCCCTTCCATCTTCTTCTGATTTCGGGGAACTTCTCTTTATAATTCCTTGGTGCAAGGAGGTAGTTTCCGTCACTTTTCTCCAAAGCATAGACCATTTGCACCATATCTTCTAATACATAATTCGTAATGAATATGATTCCAATCTACATGAAAAAGAAACTTCAATGCATGGTGTTATTGACAAATTCCGAGTTTCATTTCTTGATGTCAGTTACGGGTAACTGGGTTTTTGAAAAACTTTGGTTAGCCACGCTCGGCTGAATTACCCAATATGCGAGAAAATAATTTTAAAGGATGGTATTCATCGATATGACTACAAAAAAATTGAGCATTTTAAAAAATTGTTTCCTCCGCTAGCAATGGACCGAGGGAGTCTTGTTGACCCACCCAGTTTTCTATGTACGAGTTTATCCAACACAACACATTATTGTGAAAGCCTGTTACTGGTAGTTTTTTATCAAAATTTCGAAGAAAACGTTACGAATGCCTTTGTAAGGTCTGAAAAAAATGGGAAAACCAGTTTATCATTTTTCACTTGTGCATAATTATAGTTTGATAGTTGGTACGATACAGATTCAGTAGATTGATTTACACTATGAGACTATACTGATTTTATTGCAGAATATGTCATTTTGTTCGATATATAGGGCTATTCAAATTCGTGTCTGGACATGGGGATCTCGTAAACGATAAGAGATGGAGTGTCCGTTAAATTATGTCAAAGTTGCGTATTTTCGAGAACTATTCAATGATGTGAAGAAATCGAATATAGCTCTTTTGGTTCTGGAGATATACAGAAAAAAACAAAAAATTACAAATTATTTTTTTTGGCTATATCTTCTTTATTCGCAGACATATTGAAAATCTATCCACATTTTGCTATTGGCACCTCATGTGGGCGCTCAGAATATATTCATGAATCTTCCATACAGGGTGTCATCTGACTTGGGCCACCCCCATATTTGAATTTTTAAATACGGACCTGTATTTTTGTTGTAGTTTTTGGATCATAGACGTCAACTCCATACTGAGAGAATAATTTCAATTTTATATTTCGGGATTTTTCAGTAATATTCGATTATAATTTTGTGAATTATTCCCTTTTGAATTACGGCCCTGGAAATCGGTTGACTGAGTTGAATAAAAACACAATAGCAACTTTCACGTCTCCCTATGTACCGTAGGGTTTTTCGAGAGTTTTTTTTTTCATTTTTAGGTACCTATTCATATTTTTTCCATTGCTCTGAGCGTTTTCTACAATGAACTTCGAATAAGAAAACCTTTTATGATTATCTGAAACATAT
>NW_019290208.1:0-32074 GCF_000500325.1 Leptinotarsa decemlineata
CACCTTCCTGAAAAGGACAGAATGGATGATGACCTAGGAGGACAACTCCTCGGGAGGATGTACAATGGGTCACACGTGGCCTGAGTGCTGTGGGTCTACACTCACCCTTCATACTCTACAGATACAGATAGATGGTCGAGTTTTACTTTTTCAACAAGCGTTGAATTCATCATTTTTCACCAGACAGGTGAAGAATGATGAATTCTGACACATAATATCAAAGTTGAAAAAAGATTTGGTTTTCTATCGATCCCATCGAAGGAATCTTTGTGTAAGGAATTACACGTTAAAAGGTAAGACCTCATTAGTCCTTAGCTCGCACAAGTTTCTCAACTTCTGAGAGTTGTCGTTCGTATCGGGGCGACAGCTGATTAACGGAAAACACAGATTTTCAAACAGAGTTTTTTGTTAGAGGAGTCGCCACTCACCCTCATAGTTAAATTTTAGATTTATACCATCGGATCAGTGATGTTGATGGAAACCATTGTCGTTAGAATGTTGAAATATCTGTTGTTTTTGATACACGTGATTGAAAAACTCTTAAAGTTAAAGTAATTGACAAAGATCGCCACTGTTACGTGATTTAATGCAAAGCGTAAAAAGAAATTATTTATGAATGTCATTGCAATATCTCATCATCATAAACAAGTTTTATTATTGGAAATACTTCCCGACGCATTCCGAACGACACAGTAAATATAATCATGCCTAGTCGATTAAATTTGATAAGGTGGGTAGATATGGGTTTGTGCAATCGAAACTTTCGTTAGAGAGCGAATTATATCGGATTAACAGTGACACGTGACCGTAAGTTGTATAGAAATCAGTGAGTTGAAATTGATTTGAGGTGTAGAAGTTCACAGAAACTAGGACACATAATTATTGAGAGATTATATTTTCAAAATATTGTTACATAATTTTTGATTAATAATTTTGTAGAATATTTATGATAATTTTTTGAATGTTATTGAGCTATTTTCATTATGTGAGAGATTCGGTTGATATTAATTTTTCATGCCATTACATTATCTCTTAGACTGATGTCTGAATTTTTGATTTTCTCTTGTCATGTTGAAACACTGATTATTAACTCGACTAAATTGGACCTGAATGCGTTTTCGAACTGCTGCCAAAATATTTCAATGAGGCTCTTTCACGAAAAATGGTTCTTGATATGATACTTTCATGAAGAATGGTGAATACTTACTTGAAATTACAGAAAATACTAACTTTCCTTCAACATTTATCAACATGAGTTTTCTCTGATCTTCTCTCATAGATAGCGTATACGTGAAAGAAATCACCATTGTCACTATTTATTCAGGTTTTTTATTGTTAGAAGAAAATGATTCCAAACATTCCAGAGATAATGTGATTTCTCATCAGGTAGTCAATGTCGAAGCTTGTTTTAGTAACGATCACCATCGATATCTATTTCATATGACAATATGATTCATACTAAAGGTCTTTCTATAAACTCTTCGCTACAAATCTAAACGAAGCAAAATTCCTAAAATGATGATTTAAGAACCTTGGGAAGTTTGTTCAACAAAGTGCAGATATACTTTTAATTAAAAACCGAAAAAGACGTACTTGCAGTAAAGATTAGATTATGCTATCCCAATCAAGCTATTGTTATATAAAAAAAAAACTAATAAAGATCACCAAGAATTAGGTTCTTGTGCCAAGTGTTAATCCATTTTCTGCGAGTTCCTGACAATCCAGAAATTATAGATTCGACCCATTTTAGAATTGTAACACCAATAACCGCGGTCAATATGACAAACCCTACTTTACTGTGAGATGATAAATACAGAACACTACTTAAACTGCACAGTATAATTCTCGGTGAAACCACTAGAGTGAATGAATTTGGCGGCTCTTCACCCTATCACATCAAGAAAATGTAGCTTACATGTGGATCCCTAATCATGCTGCTCAAATTGCACAATTGTAACTGAAGTCGATGCCCCAGAAGCTGATATTACCACTCCTGAATATATGAAACGAACGATATCTCGTAAGAAGACTTGAATTCGTCAATCCGAGGCCACTAGTGAGAAATCTGATTCGCAGGGGAAAAATTCGCATTGGCCTCACACGTCTTATCTCGAGTTACCTTGTAACAGGCGATGATCCACCTTCCTGTGAAACACACAATATACAATCATCTTTGTTATTCTAGAACAGTAACTAATTTTCAGAATAGAAAAAATCTATTTGAACTACAGTTCAATAATACTACTACGATTCTGAGAGATCAAGCATGCAGTTCTTCAAAAATATTCCATTTTTCTACGTGGCTCTCTAGAGTCATATTTCTAAATTGATGTTTTGTGAGACTATTTGATTGAAAACTATATTTGTTCATATGAGCCACCAAGGCTAGTGGATGACACTTTATTGTTNCAGCCAAGTGTTTTCAGAGGCCTAATCTTCCATTTTGATTGGCCCCACTGTAAGCATGATGAGAGTCTTCTGTTCAACCAAACCAATGAAAGAATAAACTACCACCTCTCAATGAGGGTGATGAGGAGCTACATCGCTTCACTGACGGATATATGAAACATGGCTCCTCACATTTTTGAAAGGAAGGGCGTGAATTTGACATCATAGAGCAAGCATTATTGCCATGTATCCTCTACGGACAGCCTTACTACTCTCATAACAATGCTTAGTTCACTTGTTTCCTCGTGGGTTAGTTAACCATTTCTTCGCGTTTTTGGAACCTATTGTGAACTTGACGCGTTGGTGGGTGCTGTTTACCCACGGATGGTAATACACTGTGTGTTCTTGCTTCTGCGCCAGGGCTGGTGATCCAGTTTTGAATCAGTTTTTCGAATAAGTACTATGTACTCATGGTGTTACGCTGGTCGATCACTCTCCCGAAGTTCCGACACCATACAATTGTACTCCGTTATTGTAACCAGTAATCATTCACCACACCTTAAGGCTAGTGATCATTGAGTTCTAGTATCGTATGCTATAAGTACGCAATGAATCGAGAATGGCAGCCTTCTGCATTTGTCCGCTAAACTTTTCATTCTCAATTACGGACATCCCCCTGAGCAAAAGGCATCATGGGTGTCTCGTCAATACCACAAGTGCTATAGAAGGTGAAAAAATGACCGTATTCAAGAAACACTTTTTTATGAGATCTTCACCAAACAGTTTCACGTAAATCCAACGCATGTTTCGCTATCGTATGGCAAAATACGTGTTGCATTATTGTTAAACTGTTCAGGTGAAAATCTGACAATGAAGTGTTTCTCAAATACTTAATGCATTTTCATCAAGTATCGACCAATTCCATCACAACATGCCATGATGCAGTCTCAGTTCCCAACTTTAGCCTATTCGACCTGAGGAAAACGAAGGTCTTCAAAGTTGTTGAAAAATTCTCAATGCATCAACTTATCTTTATATTGCCATTTATGTGGGCCTTATGTTGAACGGGTTCCAAGTCTGGTATAGTTCGTCCAGTATTGTCTGAGAGTAAAAGAATTTCAAGAATGCACATATATCGCTACATCAAAGAAAGCAACATAGTCGTCTAAAGCAAATATCACTGCAATTCACCTGCATAATCATTGAGATATGTCTACCCTCTATATCCCTTGAGGACGCCGCTAACGAGCCATTAAAATAGGGATATGCGACATGAAATATGTATCATCTGGTGACGTTTTAAAGACTCTATCCATTTTCTTTATCCAACCTATTTAAATCAAAATATTATCATTTGTAGTTATGATTCGTCTTTTGATGTAAATAAATTTGATATCATTATTATCATTGACACTGATAAGATCAATTTGATCGTTGGTATGATAATGAAGATGGATGAAGTATTCGAAACATCACCAGATGAGTATTAGAAATTCGAACATCTGATTTCGAGTTGATCCGCGTTCAAAATTTTGCGTTGTTCGACGTTTCGGCTTTGATTTTGACATTTTCAGGAAGTAAAAAAGTGTGGCTGCACTGAGTGATACACTTTATATATTCTTGTTAATTTGGAAATGAAGATTCATATTCCTTATTGGATTTTATAGTTGATTCAGAAACAATTTTATAGATTCCATGGGAATACTTACTTCGAATAAGGCATTGCGATAATTTTAATATGAAAAATGTCTACAGGGATTCGTTGAGTGATTCTTCACTGGATGAATCAGTTTCATTGATGACAACTGGAATATTTTTTCTGATAATGAGTCTATGCTATCATCCAGTCCCACATCTCTGCTTTGATTCTGATTGTTTTGTGGATATATTTATCCCAAGCTTTTTGTTCGACTGTTTCCAGAGCACTGTATAGGTATTTCTTTACTTAACACAGCTTAAAGGTCTTATTATTCCTTGCGATGAATCCTTTAACTTGAGCCCAAACCAACTCTATTGGATTAAATTCACAGTGATAAGGCGGCAACCGCAGAACCGACATTCCTTTAGTCAAGTTGAGGAGCTCCGCTTTTAACATGGTCGATTCAAAAGGAATAGCTTTCATTTGTAACCACTCAGTAATATCTGCTTTCTTCCAACACGACGTCGGCAGCTTCTCGACTCGTCTACTGTGGTAACTTGCGTTATCTATTACTATTACGGATCTCTGCGGAAGTATGTTTTTAAACCATTCTTCTAATACTGTGGCATCCGTTTCTTGATGATAATTCCCATTTTTCTTCGATTCAAACACCATCAATCCATCTTTCACGAATCCTTTACTGCTGCCTATGTGAGTGATGATAAGACGACGACCTTTTCCAACTGGAATTTTCAAACCAGTGGATCAACCTTCCATTTAGGCTTGTCTTCCACTTTTGATGTTCTGATCTTGCCAAACCTTCGAGACGGTATGACTCTTATTGACCCATGTTTCATCCAAATAAAAAATAGTTTCTTCTCCATTCTACAATCTCTGATTTTTCTATTAACATGCTCTTTCTATCTTGCTTTCCAAAAGTGAAATTCAGCTCATGTAATATCTTCCATAATCTAGTTCTTCTTATATCAGGAAATAAACTGTCTTCACTAATAACTGAGAAAACTTTATTTAATGTAGGTATTTCGTTGTTTAAGTAAAAAGAGTGCACTGTTCTCCTAATAGAATTCTTCACTTCTTCATCGATAACCAAACACTTTCTACCAGTAGATACTGTCGGCACGAAAAAGTTGTTGTTTTCCTTGAGAATTCTAAAAATTGTGGATCTATTGACACCGGTCATAATCGCGCATTTTTGCACTATTCCCTCCTTACTTTTCATTTCGGGCGTATATTGTATTCTTAAAGAATTATATACATTCATAACAATTATTTTTTCATTTACATTTAATGGTGACAATTTCGGACGCTTCATGATTCCCGAATAACTAGCTTCCATGTTGTATAGCTGTTTATTCAACGCGCCAGGTCGGTCTTATTGATGGGTGCGATATGTTTGTTGACAGTATAATTCAAAGGAATATCTATTTATACCTCCTTAAAAAAAACAATCTTTTTCCAATCCCCTAAATACAACTAAATACATATTTGATGGAGAATGTCTTGGTTACTACTGGATATATTTTAACATTTGTCATAGTAGATTTGTTATTTTGTTTGTTATGAATGATATTTTTCAAGAATAAATAAATGTATTTTCATCGTATAAATTCATTTATTCAATTCGTTGAGGAGATAAAGACCGTATCGATGTTCAATGACATACCAAAGAGTGCATATCAGAACTGCTTCGAGGATTGGAGAAAACGTTGGTACAAGTGTATTATGTCTAAAGGGGAGTACTTTGAAGGGCATAAGTGTGCTATATTTGATGGTGACTAATCTGAAGGGGACAAAATAGAAATTGATGAATAAGTGAATATTTTTTGAACACACAGCGTATGTTCACTCGAAATTGGTGAAATTAATATCAATTACAACAGTTTTCGGAAAATGCCTGTCAACTAAAGGATTTAAAAATAATTTCTGCTGTTTCCTTAAGAACTAGTTCCTTGAGGACTATTTACTTCTATTTCTTCTCATGGAATCTGAATTTGTATTTTTTTTCTTTTCTGTAGGACTATTGCGATGGCTTTTCTATTAGTTCTAAGTGAAAATATAAAAACTCTTCGTCGGAATTGTTGTTCCAATGGTTGGAGTTATACAAAAATTTTTTGCCGCATGACATTTCCAACCGCTTTGCATAGTGTCCTCTATCAAAATCGTAATGAATACAATTCTCACTGCCATTCTGATAAGTAGAAGGAGGAGGTGTTGGTTTGTCGGATTACAACGACTATATTTCACTTAACTAGGCAATTCGTTAAACAAAACAATAAAGTAACTTTCACGTATAATTTATTGTATATTGTTTCGGATTCAATTATCAACTAACCTCAAATCCGTATTAAGTTTAATTGATTATCCTTGCGTTTTCGGTTCATGGTGTACAGTATGGGAGTGATGGCGACAGAGGTTATATAATTTCATCACGACTATCAATAGAAAAAATAATGTGTTCACAACTTCAATAACTGTGGTTTCTTATATCGGAATAGATTTCAACTTTATTATTTCAAATGGGTGGCCTGAATATCTTTTAATTTTTTAACCAAACTAAGAAGTTAGATATTCTAATGAAGAGTTATATTGTAGATTCTTTCACACAAAATAATTATATTTTTCATTTACTTCGGAGCATAATATTGTTGCCCTTTGTGGTCACAGTACCGTCTTCAAAATTTTCAAACAAGAAGAGGGTTCGTGGATGGTGTGACAATTCACCTGGAAAAAAATTAATTTCCCAATATAATCAATTCGTTATATTTATTCGAATTTTATCTATTTTTCATCAAGAAAGCTGAATTTGAAAATCCAGAAACGTACTCTGAATGTATATAATAAAATGTAATCTAAATGCATATGTTCCAAATACCTATGATCTCTGAATTCTTTGTTGATATGAAAGTGGTATTTTAGGTATTCATAGCTGATCATTATTTCAACAATAGTACCCGAAAGAAAAAAAAGTATACTAATATTATTAGAAAATGTTGATGCTTGGAATGCGATGTCTTCAATACTGAGAAATACAATCATAAAAATTGTATTTCTCAATAGAATAGAAAACAATTTCTGCTAATGCTACAGATATTCTTGAATATGACAGGACGCATTTTGTCCGAGGGAATCAATTTAAATATCTAACTAGGAATTCATGATATACAACCAGATAAATTGTCGTCCATGATTATGTTATTAAAGCATCCTTACTGTGTCGTTCAGAATAGAAAATTAAATCATTTTTGAACAGAACCAGAGAGTATCCGTTACTTTCAAAAACGTTTTTGTTTTCACTAATGAACCAAATAGTTACATGCTCCCATAGTGAGTGCAAGAGTAACCAAACCAAGGGCACCTTGGTTGACGGACGCAATAAGAGATATGATGAAAACAAGAGATAGGGCTTTGCTGAAATATAGAAAGACAAAGAATGAGGCTAGTTTTATATTTTAGAAAGATATGCGAAATCACGAAAATAAAGCAATAGAAAGGAAAAAGAAGGCATTTTTTACTTTCCAGTTTCAACAAAATGACTCGATAAAAATGTGGCGTATCCTGAAACAAAATAAAATAATTTTAGATAAGGAGAAAAGTATTCCAGATTATCTGAAAAGTATTGATGAAGTAGTATGTATGTATGTATGTAGTATGAAGTATTGATAATTTAAATGTAATGCTTATAAAACTATGTTGTCCGCATATTGTTGAGTACATCACTCACATAATGAACTTTTGCCTAATTGAAAATGTTTTTTCTAAGATGTGGGGTAGTGCTGTTGTGAAAGTTTTACCAAAAAAAAGTTCCCACTGAATTTAAAGACTTACGACCCATTAGTGTACCTCCGGCTGTATCTAAAATACTAGAGAAAGCCATAAAAGTACAACTCCTAGATCACATTTCAGAATTCGACATTTTACCATCGGTTCAGTCTGGGTTTCGGAAGGGATTCAGTTGCCCTACAGCATTGCTGTAGTGCAACTGAACAGACAGACATTATCAGAGCTTCAGATAGAGGACATTGTACAGCTCTAGTACTTCTTGACTTCAGCAAAGCCTTTGACACTATAAACCACGATTTATTGATATCAATTTTACATTAAGTTGGTCTGTCAACTTCAGCTATCACCTTGCTTGCCAATTATCTTAATGAAGAAGTCAAAGAGTTACGTTTGATGGAACTTTTCCATCTCTCCTATCTCTTCAACGCGGGGTGCCACAAGGCTCTATACTTGGGCCGATCCTGTTTGCTCTTTACTCTTCCAATCTTATCAAAAATTTGAATCCCTGCAAGGTGCACTTCTATGCAGATGACACTCAAATTTACTATACTTTCCCCCTCTAGATGTAAATTATCTTGCATGATACTTAATAAAGACTTGGATGATTTTATATGGCTGCAATAGAACACTGTTTACTCCTAAACTCTCAAAAATCAAATGTTCTATTATTTGGACCAAAGTTCAAACGATCTGATAGTTTAGAGTACCTACACATATCAATCAATGGCGTGAATATCGAGTTGGTGGAAGAAGCGAAAAATCTTGGAGTCATCCTTGACCACACTCTCAGATTCGAAAAGAACTTCAATAACTTGATACGACATGCATTTTCTTCTTTAAAATTGATATATGGAGTTAGGCTGTATCTTCCACTAAAATTGAAATTAATATTATGTGAAGCACTAGTTTTATCACATTTCAACTATGCTAATACTGTTTATGGACCACATTCGAGTGAGCAGTATAAACGTAAAATTCAAAAAGTACAAAACTCGTGCTTGAGACTAATTTATGGAATAAGAGAATCTCCCATGAGCTCAAAGATGCCTATTGGTTTAATATGAATAACAGAAGAATCTCGCATGCCGCCAACCTATTCCATAAAATTATTCTTACCAGAAAGCCTGCCTATCTTTATAGAAAAATTTCTTTTCGAACGGATGTTCATAACGTCAATATCAGGTTCAGGAGAACACTTACTCCACCTTTTTTTAAAACTGAATTTTTCCGCAGGTGTTTCAGTTATCAAATATGCCATGTGATGAATTACCTTCCCCTCCAATTACGTACAGGTGGGTTCCAAAAATTCAAGTATAATCTATTTAGCCATTTATTCAATACACGTCAGTGATATGATTTTAGAACTTTACATCGTTTTGCTCCTACTTCTGTGAACTTACTTGTCGTAGTGTGGACAAATTTGTATATTTTTCCTTTGTTTTTGTATTATTTAAAGAAAATTCAATAGAAAGGTATTTTTTAGGGTTAATAAGATATCATAATAATAATTATCATGAATATTGTTATTCTTTTTTCACCCACCTAACGGATCAATTTAAAACGAAACGTTATTATAAACCGCGGACACGTGTTTCTGGCTATTGGCCTCATCAGCGCGATGCAGCCAAGTGTAAAGATGGGAAACACTTGTTTGCCGAAATCAGGAAACAACATATACGCACGGAGTCAACAACAGGAGCCAACCGCACATTTGTGGTTCCAGTTAGAAGACCTAGAATTCCCAGGCTACATCTAACATGACCACGGAGGCAGCTATAGCTACCTGCGTTTCTGGCGAAGATGGGTGAGAGAGTATTTTCCGACGTTAACAAGGGGAATCAGAAAGACCCTCAAAATATCAAGGTTGACGACATAAGTTGTGTCAGTTGACAGCAACGTACCACGAAATTACTGGCAAATTTTTTTAAGGAAAAAACACAAGCACCACAAGAGAATCCTTAAGACGGGCTCAGAGCGGTGCCTGTGTGAAAGTTGCGATTCACATTGAATTTGAATCGCTGGAGATCAAGTCTATTTGGAAAAACGTTTTCAGGAATTTTATTCCACATGAACGCAGTTCTCCAGATGAAAGAGTTCTTAAACAGTGAAGTTCGAGGTGTACTGTGTTGAATCTCAAAACGATGAGTAGCCATAATCCGTCGCGAATTTCTGATAAGTACAGATTTTGGTGGAATCAAATGTGCAAAGTCACTTGAACACTTCCCATATCAATATCTAAGTATCTATAGAAGAGAGATAAATCTCCAACCTTTCTTCAATGTTCCAACCTTTCTTCGATGTTTCAGGTTATCAAAGTCGCACGTGACATTCGCGTCTCCAATCAAACGAATGGATCTTTTCTGGAGGGAATTCAGCAACTTGAGGGTATATTTGGGGGCAGAGCTCCATACATGAAAACAATACTTCAAAGAAGGTCTGATCTGAGCATCAAAAGTTACTGAGGTGTGTACAGTTTTCTGGTTCGAAACAGTGTTCCAATCTTTTTAGAAGCAGCCTTTGCAATTCCAGCGACATGATAGTGCCAAGACATATCGGTGTCCATTTTAACCCCCAACAAACTTATTGAAGCAGAAAGCGGAATTGTCTCACCTGACATTATTATATAAGGTTCGGAAACATTTATCTTCTTGGCGAAAACCAGTACCTGGGTTTTTGTGGCATTGAATTGAACCTGGTTCGAACCCAAATTCGAAATCACTTCTAGATCCACATCAAGATATGCAATCTCCTGCTGCCTGTGAAGATGTCCTGGAATCCAAATTGAATGACGAGACAAGTCTGCTGTCATCAGCAAAGTAATGTATTCGAATGAAGAAAAGAGAATTGAAACTTTATATGTATGTATAAGTTTGAAAATATCCTCAATGTATAAGTTTGAAACTGTCCTTATAGGACAAAACTGCAGTAACATTAGTTACAAATAAAAGTGGTGAAAGACATAGAAAGTTTCAATTCTCTTTCCTTCATTATGATTTCCTATCATGAAGTAACTAACGGCTTCATCCATCAATTCATTCAATATATTGAATTCTTGCTGTTTTCCAATAAATCGTTGATAAACAATAAAAAGAGGATTGGAGACAATATGGATTCCTGGAGAACACCAGCCTTGATGTTGGAAATATTCGAGAGATATCTATCGACGGCCACTTGTAGGGAACGTTCTTTCAGGTCAAATACGCATGGTAGTCGTCAAAACCAAACCTGGAATTTATCGCAACATTTCCCCTAGTAATGAATTACTAGGGGGGATGTTTCGGAAGAAGAAATACGTTTCGTTGATTTCATTTGACTTGATTCAGTTCTCTTGTAAGTTGAATTTTGTTAAAAAGTCAATAGATTGTTGAATAAAAACATTTAACGTAAGCAGTTGTCTATATGATAAAAATACACAATACAACGGCTGTGAATATTTGGGTTCACAGCACTAATTGCCAATTAGTAGTCGATGGTTTGTTTCATGTTTCACAGCTTTTCAGAACCCTCGTTCATAGGTTATGGCATAGGTTTTAAGATTTTTATCCGTCCAAATTTCGTGGCAACATCGTCAGGCTACAATCCGAAGCTGATGTTATCGATGTCCTTTTGACATCGAAAAAAAGACAAGTAATGAGACTAATGACAGATTGAAATGCAGCTTCCTTGTAATGCAATATAGGTACTAGTATAACGATGTTGGATTCCAGTCATATATTGGGTTTAAAAAATTATGTCATAGAAGTTTTTTATTTCTTGAGTTAGTTTGAATAAATAACAACACAAATGTGTTTCACCGAAAAACAAAGCGATCATTGTATTTTTGATAAATTTCGATAAGCATTAGGTAACTTTGCTACTAGGTGATGCAATAATATTATATTTTTGGGATAGACTTACGGTCATATCAATTTTCTCTTTCACAATCTATATAATGAAGACGTTATTGTGTTGTTTCCTGCTTTCGGCAAACAAGTGTTGCCCATCTTTACACTTGGCTGCACCGCGCTGATGAGGCCAATAGCCAGAAACACGTGTCCGCGGTTTGTCCCTCTTTTTTGAGTGTTTTGTCCACGAATTATTTCACTCTTGATTTGTATCGTACACACTCGATAAAATCTCTATCTGTACATAAATATATGTACAGAAATTACTGGCCCAAAGAACGAATTATTGCGGTATTTCCGGGACAAAGCACAAGCACTACAAGAGAATCCTTAAGACGGGCTCAGAGCGATGCCTGTGTGAAAGTAGCGATTCACATTGAATTTGAATCGCTGGAGATCAAATCCATTTGGAAAAACGTTTTCAGGAATTTTATTCCACATAAACGCAGTTCTCCAAATGAAAGAGTTCTTAAATGGTGAAGTTCGAGGTATACTGTGTTGAATCTCAAAATGATGAGTAGCCATAATCCGTCGCGTATTTCTGATATGTACGTCTTTTGGTGGAATCAAATGTGCAAAGTCACTTGAACACTTCCCATATCAATATCTTAGTATCTATAGAAGAGAGATAAATCTCCAATCTTTCTTCGATGTTCCAATCTTTCTTCGATGTTCCAGGTCGCACGTGACATTCGCGTCTCCAATCAAACGAATGGATCTTTTCTGAAGGGAATTCAGCAACTTGAGGGTATGTTTGGGGGCAGAGCTCCATACATGAGAACAATACTCCAGTCATATATTGGGTTTAAAAAATTATGTCATAGAAGTTTTTTATATCTTGAGTTAGTTTGAATAAATAACAACATAGATATATTTCACTGAAAAACAAAGCGATCATTGTATTTTTGATAACTTTCGATAAGCATTAGGTAATTTTGCCACTAGTTGATGCAATAATATTATATTTTTGGGATAGACTTGCGGTCATATTAATTTTCTCTTTCACAATCTATATAATGAAGACGTTAGTAATGAAGATTCAGTATCTATTTTTATATCGACTATATATTCACAATTCTACTTCAGAAATATATTCAAATATATACCTATTTATTGCTCACATGGTTTTTATTTTATACCCATTACTTCAGCTTTTGAACATTCATCATGGTATATATGTACTATATATAAATCATAATTTGAGATAAATTACATTTCAATCAATTCCATAGCTTTTTTGATAAAGAAATAGAAACGTTTACAATAACATATAATTGTCTGCTATTGTTTGCCTTAATAAAATTCTTTGCATTCAAGTTGCATTTGCGAATGCGATTCATCAACTATTTTAGGTCACTTTCCTTTCAACTAGAGTATTCATGCTTTGAATAGAACGCAGTTTAATTTACTGTGCATGTTAAACATGCATTACACGCAAATTCATTGCAATCCATTGTCGTTCATAATATTTACAAATAATCGTATTTTGTGTTGAAACCGGTTGAACTGTAATGATATTCCGATTTGAGATTTATCTGAGGAAATATAGTCAATAATATAATACATTTTCTCATTGAATTTTAACAGAAGTCTTCCTTCCAAATCATTCGAATTGAAACATAAATAATAAAAAAATATCTGCGTCAAGTCAGGTTACAAAGCTTTGAATAATCTGGAATAGTTGCAGACTTTAGTGAAGTATTTTGGAGATTTTCACAACACAATAAAACAACATAATAATTTTAGAAATTTTGGGTGAATATGAATGAATATTTATAAATAGGAATAAAATACTTTGTGAAGTCTTGACAACAAGTAGCTTTTTGTCAGGATGTGGCAACCGCATTACCACATTCGAAACTAACATTTCTATATTTATTGATGCAATATTTAGAGCTTATTCTGGAAATATATCTTTATTCTGGGGAGTGCTGATATTGTTCAATACTACCACTTGTTGAAAAGTAAGGAATAATAAAAACTATTCTCATACAATAACAAATACACACACTGGGACTCACAAATGGAAACAAATACGTTTAAATAGTTGGCAATACTTATAATCATGAGGTCGAAGATTGAACAAATGCCTCTATTATTAAAATTCATCATAGATCTGAATCAACTGCAGATGCAGTTTATGACTAGTTAGTTTTGTTTGGTCGGGATACTCAGACGGTTCGCTCTGTCTGAAGTGAACTGCCCGGTACTGATGATGAGGCAAGTAGCCCGAAACCGGTCTATCGGGTTGCTGTAGGTGGGTAGGTCTAAAGTGAGTGAGTCTATTCGACCCTCCACCGCAACCCATAAGGGTTTATTGTGGCTCACATCTATTCACACTCGGCCAAATAAACTCAGCTTCTTAACGAAGCCGATTAGCTTATATAGTGAGAGGGTAACAGTACGGATCTGCCGAACTCAAAGAACCTGATTCGGTTCCCAGCGGGGCAGGCACAAAGTATATGCTCTGCAGTTTCATCATTTTCCAGACAGAGGCGACACACACTGTCTTCCGACAGTCCAAGTCTTTGTATGTGATGATTCAAATGACAAGAAGCAAGATGCAAGGTGCTTCTCACCTGAACCTGATATATTTTCTATCAAATAAGTTTTTAATTGAACTTCTTCTGACGATAACCATTCGAGAAGTAATTAATACAACTTCATGTTTTCGGACGTATATTGTGCACTAGTTTTCGACAATCGTGTGAATTTCTTTATTATGTTTCATTGTAGAATGAAATTTTGAACATTTTGATTCTTATTTGTATTACATTGTATTTGATTTTTCAGACAATAATTGTGCTGTATTAGCAGATGCTTCATTGAAAATTTTGTGAGACACATTTTCAAACTCACGATTGCTGCTGTTCATTGAGATAATTGCAATCAAAAACCATGCAAACGTTCAAGAACCAAAAAGCCAACTAGTGTCATATCAAATACCTCTCAGCAGTTATTTGGCTGCTATGGTAATGATCAAATGCATTTATCAAAATCATATCTACCAGGATTTCCATATTTACAATGACAAAAACTATGTGATTCTTTTGGACCAAGTCCGGGAAATACGTACTTTTCGTACTAGGTCAGAGAAAGGTCCTTCCCGGGCGTAAAATTCTTTCTTGTAAAATTCGTTTATATGAATGTAAAAGTCATCTCATCATTATGAGATTTTAAAATGTTATTTATTGAACCACTATAATGAATATCAGGAAATGAAGAGTTTTCAAAAAAGTTATCGATTAATATCAAAGGAATGTAAAATGAACTCATTAGGCATAATTTGTTTCCAGTGAACATTTCAACTGAGATGATTTTACTCGCTAGGACACGAATTAGCCAATATGTAACATATTCAACTGTTTTTCTTTGCGTTGACACCAGCCTAAACTCGTGGCAAAGGTCCCTTCGAATGACGCATAGGAAACTTCCGAAGAAAGGAAAACATTTAAAATATTCATGGAATCAACAAAAGGTATATATCATATCTCCATTACAATATGAAATGGAAAAACTATAGAAATCAGCGTATTTCCTAAAAATATTACAGGCGTTTTATCCCAACACTGAACCGTTATTCATAACACCTCAAGATGTGTTTCAATTACCAAGTAATCATCTATACACTGAAATTATACAGAAATAAGGTGCTTTTTTCTAAAGTATTAACTGAACATTCGTAAAAGGGAAGTGGAACAAAGATCATTCATGAGATGCTAGATATCGTAAAACAAATCAACCAGTGATGAATAGAATTTTATTCGTACGAACATTTTCTAATTTTTGTATTCGTTCTTTGGATGTGTCCAATTATTCAAATTGATAAAAGAGAAAAATCCTCTCGAAAATGTTTTATCTTGAGAATTTATCTCCCCAGAAAAAATTTTGCTCATTATGCTTCCCATATCTGCAATTCAAATAAAAAAAATCAATTACAAATCATCTGAATTATTCAGACTTTCCTTCATGCTGAAACTGCAGCTAACTGTATTTTCAACTAGACTTTCAAGCAAATTTGAGCCGACAATCAACGGAACAAAAACATTACCATACTTTATCCGAAACTATCACGTCAATCAAATAAATCTACACTTATATTGGAACTCAAAACCTCCTTGACCGATTTTGAGAAATGTTTCAACTACGGAAAGTGCATCATAATTACGGAAAGGTAAATGCTACATTATCACCTAAATTATAAGTAAAAAAATTCCAAATCTCTATGAGAGTTGCGATAGGGTAAGGCGTCTCTAAAAATCCGCATAATTATCCATTTCTGTGCGAAGCGAAAGATCCTTATGTATGAAGGAAGTTCAGGAGTTTTCGTTGAAAAAAATTAAATGTCAATAAAATTTCAAGGTCTCGTGGTACTACTTAAGATAATCTTTACTGAGCAGTATATACAAAAAAGTTGACAGCTATAACGGACATTTTTTCCTATTGTAAATTTGTTTTCCGTCAACTGACAACGATCATACAGGGCTTTTGACATGTAACAATACCTATGACTAACGATTCTGTGATTTTTTTGATTTCATTGTTGAAATTGACGAAAATCGATAACGTATTCAAGTAACACTTCACTGTGAGATTTTCACTGGATAGTTCACTGTACAACAGCTTCCTTACGTGCGTTCTTGACCAAATTATGTTTTGCTTTTTTCGTTAACCAGCTGTCGCACCCCTACGAACCCTCAGAAGTCGAAAATTGTGCTAAGGACCAACGAGATCTTGCCTATCAACGTGTGATTCCTAACACGGGTTGGACGATAGCAAGTGAAAATCGATCGTTCAGTCTGGGGCTTGAACCACCAACCAACACGGCGGCGATTGAGTGAGTGAACAAATCACCCACGTCGAACCGACCGGCTACCTTATATGATCTTCCACCTACTTAATGACTGATTATTTTACGTGTGTTTAGGTATGAACTGATAATTTGAACATTATGTAGAAAGAATGTAAACTTTGACGACCGGAGATAACTGTGTGAAAACTTTTTTCTCTCGACCCAAAAATCCAATTCACAATGGAACGAAAAACCCGAGGGACTCTAGTTTTCTTGAATGTTCTTGTGAACATACATGCAGACCGGATTGAAAGAATCTTGGAGAAACACAACGTGAAAGCAATATTTGGGGCAACAAAAATATCAGGCAAAATCTCAGGATTCCTTGTAGCTGCGGGTCGGTCTACATTGGAACCACGAAAAAAAAGGTGGGTACCCGTGTCTCTGAACACAAGAGAAACTGTCAACTCAGATGAACCAATAAATCAAAAATTACTATCCAAGATTACATAGAGAGGCAATATAAATTAAGAAACACAGGAATAATTCCAATAGAAAACAATGAACACCAATGCAGCCCGGCTACCTATTCTACGAGGTACACAAACAAGTTCAGGTAATCCAATGAAGAGAAAGTCACGTCCACTAATAATAACACTAGTTCACAGCCAATTTACAACTGTAACGCCAAAGGCAGTTCTTTGTTAATTTTTGGTCCCTAAATGCGAAAATGATAGTAGAAATTTTCTAACACGTATGAACTTTTAGTTATGATTTTTTTCACAAAAATGTAATGAACACGACATTCCAAATTTGCTTGTCCTCTAAAAAAGGGTAAATTGTTTAAAATCTGGCAACACAACGATTCTGCTCAGTATTCGAATCTGCTTCCGCGTATATGAGACTTGTAAGGCCGCTTCTCGAACTTCCGATACTCGAATTTTCCAGAAAATCCCAGAAATACGGAACCGCTACAAAAGTAGTAGGTTGACAATTGGATCATCAATATTGGTTTAACGCGAGTAGTGGTGAGTAAGTATTAGATAATCGAGGTGAGCAAACACGCGAATATCAAGAGTATTATATTAGTGTTATCTTAGTGAATAGGATAAGTTGACTCCTGTAAACGCAGTATTACATATTTGAACTCGACGTACGCAACAAAACAGTACAAAAATGTCCAAAGTACAGAAACGTGGCTGCGTTAACCCCGCAGATAGTTTTGTGTGGTGAGTTTACTCCTGAATCGTAAAAACGGCCAATTAATCAAATGACCAAAGTAGCTTACCATGAGTATTTTGGATGTGTTGTTGGTGATCAAGATCGGGATTGGGCTCCTCCCGTATGTTGCCAAACCTGTGCAGCAAATCTAAGTAACTGGTTAAATGGAAAATGCTATACCTTTTGCAGTCCCAATGATTTGGCGAGAAACAACAAATCATTAAAACAACTGTTATTTTTGCATGACAAACGTGTCTGGTTTTTCAAGAAAGAGCAAACGCAAAACAAAATTGTATATCCGTATATTCCTTCTACAAGAGAGCTGGTTCTTCATGGAGAAGGTTTAGCAGTTCTAACTCCCCCGGAAAATTGGGAGAAAGATTTGGAAATGTATGATTTCTAAGCAGGTTTCTATGATGTGCCAGAAAAACACGGTCCTTATTTTCCCGAGAGTGAAGGAAGAACACCCCATTTGATTGAACAACCTGAATTGAATGACCTAGTTCGGGACCTCCACTTGTCCAAAGAGAATGCTGAACTATTAGGGTCTAGATTACAGCGATGGAATTTACTAGCCCCTAAAACCAAAGTTCCAATATTTAGGAACCGTAACCATGAGCGCTCCTCGTTTTTTACTATGCAGGATAAAATAAATGTTTGTGTAAATCCAAATAGTATGATGGAAAAATTAGGATTTGCACATAACCCGGAATGGCGTTCATTTACAGATTCATCGAAAACAAGTTTAAAAACCTTTCTGCTCCATAATGGTAACAAAAGATCCTTTATTCCTCTTGCACATCCAGTTGCCATGCAATAAGTTATAATACGTATAAGTGGCAAATATGTGGTGACCTAAAAGTCATAGGACTATTATTAGGTCTTCAGGGTGGATTTACGAAGTTTTGCTGTTTTCTTTGCCTTTGAAATAGTAGGGCAACACAGAGCCATCATCAAGTGAAAGAGTGGCTTCCGAGAAATAAATATATTCCAGGTCAAGCAAACGTGAAGAATATACCTCTTGTTGATTTCAAAATCATTGTTACCTCCTTTACATATTAAACCGGAGTTAATGAGAAATTTTGTAAAAGCATTAGACAAAGATAGTGATGCGTTTAAATATCTAAACACGTATTTCCATATGAAAAAATTTCTGTTTTCTAATTCAATCCTTTATTAGGGGTCACAATATGAACGGGACTTGAATTTCAGTGAATGGCAACAAAATTAGATCGTTATGATGAAAGTAATTCGCATGTGTTGAATAATTCGTTAATTACCGTAGTCAGTAATGTATGTGCATACAAATAAGCGACTTGGTCAGCGGCAGGACGTTCCGCTCTCTGCTTTTAGAATACGATAAAAAATGATCTTTGTTATTTTAATTTTTCATTGTCTCTCTTACTCATAGTGTCCTCCCGGTAATTATGGGATACCATTACATATCAGCCGGCATTTTTGGGGAAACAAGTATATTTACATAATTATGAGATGAAATATGGAATTTTTATACTCCTGAAAACGTTAAACATTCATGGGAGTAGCTATATGGAATGAACAGAATAATTTGCAACCCGTTATTATCTGATGGTATCGAATGGTAGTTTGTTAGTTAGTGTCACCTATGAAAACATCACTATTGTGAATGTTGGTTTGATCTCAACTCTGGGATGAAAAGTATTCACTGCGTATCGTCTACTCGATGCTAGGAATCGCACGTAAGCTTTCTTTAATTCTCAGCTCGTCGATTGTTCGGTGTTTGAGGTCCACAATAACCCCAGTTTCTCAACAGAAAACCCATTTCAACCAGTTTTTCTGCATTGAGTTTCTTATTGATTTATGATGGAGTGAAAATCTTCGAATTTAATCGAATGATTTGCAGACTCGTGTACTAAAAGTAACAAATCATTACTAGTAATCTTTGAATATTACTGGACTTAATACCAAACCATTATTTTAACACCTCGACACGTGCTTCGATCACCAAGTGATCATCTTCAAGAGGAAGATCAGTTTGATCTTCCTCGTCACTTGGTGATCGAAACACGTGTCGAGTTGTTAAAATAACGGTTTGTTGTTAGGAAAAAGCTCCAGTAATATTCATTACTACACCAAAGGTTCCAAACAGTGCATCATAAGTAATAGTAATCTTTATTCAACTCCCCAGCTGAACAACGAGTTCAAGTCTCAATCATCAGATTAAATAGATGGAAGTTCTGAATATAGTGAAGTGAATTGAAGTTAGTACTTCTAAATCATGAGATTCCATCAAAATGTCTGTCAGAGATCTAGTAATCAGAATGCTTTCATATTCAATCAGAAAGATTCAAAGAATCTTTTGGATACTGAGATTGACATCTTTTTTATGAATTTATTCATGCTCTATGTGTGCCTTCCACATGACAAGGCGTGTAACTGATCCTATGAAACTGATGTATTTAAGAAGTTTTGGTCAAGTGTAGTTTGTTTTTCTCCAGTTCTTTGACAACTGAAATTGTTCAAAGATTGAACCCTGTTTTAATCACCTCACTAAAATATTGGTATGTTTGACTTCAAATTTTTTCAAAATATTTCTAATCTGTTACACTCAATCTAGGATGGTGTGGGGGCTACGAATCGCCATTCTCATAGTATTAACAAATAGAACCTACATTTCAGTTTGCACTGAAGTTTTGAAAGAGTTACAGATGGCTAGTAGACTTCTGAAGCATCGCATTCAAAAATCAGTTGTTGATTTGTCTCTAATAATTATCAATTTTCATTGATGTCTCTTCCAAATGTCACACTAAAAGTTTCCGATTGATTCGACCGTTACTTGAGGAGATCTATAGTGACTTCATAAACGACACCTTATGAGTTGATCTTTACAAACTTTATTTGAGAAATATATCACATGTTTCGCTAACACAACAGTGAAAAAGCTACTGTGTTAGCGAAAGATGTCGTGATTGGTCAATTGCCTTGTCCAATCAGTAGTTTGAGTTGAGCATTCTTCATCGAATAAACCTTGGATTGAATGTATAGATATCGATTTTTGATTGTGCCAGAGTCTCTAGTTTGAGAAGTAAATCATTTGGTAGTACCAACATGAACTCGTGAAGTTGTGTTTAATGGTTTACTATATAGTAAAAATTGTCTTCTATAGAAAATGGAATTAAGAAACAACAAAAATCAATTGACGCTCCGGGGGGACTTGATTGATTCCAGTGGCGCATTTGCTTTTTCAGCTACAGGAAAACCCGGAAAAACTTGCAGTACCCCAACATCTGAAGATCTTGATTTGCCAATGTCCTCTTTTTCATAGAATAGAATGTAGGGTGTCTCTAGAGACTCCAATGAATTCAATATATTGCCAGAATATTCAGTGACACGACTATCGTCAAACTTAAACCAGTCCGTTTCGTCTTTCACCAATGCCTAATAATGACCAGATTCAACGCCAGACCACAGTGAACAATTACTGCATGAAGATTATGATAGTGGTCTGCTAGATTGAAGTGTTCATCAATTTCGAAACTTTGTAAGAGTTTGGTACTTCCGTCAGAGTTTGAGAGTCATGTTTCAAAATCATCAGTGTTATTATTATATTGACTGGTGCCTCAGATATAGTTGTTGTCCTAATATGACAGTCAGTGCATATTTGGCAATACCGTTGATAATCACCCGTTAAAAGTTCTATTTTCAATTGATTCAACAATAAGCTTTGCACTGAATGGTTATCAGTCATATTAGGAAACGTTAGTTGAAGTTCCAGAAAATCACATACGTTTTTATTACCTCTTGAACCTGTACGACAACGTAAACTGAAGAAACTATTCAATTATTCAATCCAAAGCGGTCAGGAATATTGTGAAGAAATAAATATTTCAAAATAAAATTTTGAAATATTCATCCCTCCCAACTACACAATAGGCCCTGGCAAATGTCTGTCAGAAAACAACTACTTCCCTGCTAATAAATGTGGTGGAAACTTTTTATCCATTCTTCAAAATTCATATTCTGTAGTAGTTTCTATACATTTCACCTCAATACGAATATATACAAATCAGGTAATTGAGCATCACAATTGAGATTTTTTGTCAAACATTGTTATATCGAAGCCTCTCACATTAACGGTTATTTCTTCTTTCATTCGGATTGAAATGAAGCATTCAAGACTTTCTCATCGTTTCACTTTGTTATTATTTTCTATTTCTTCTGCCGTTCAATTTGGTTTTTGGGATATGATATTGTATAGAAATGTGGAATCGTTTTGATAGGTGATACATGTAAATGGGTAACTTTTTCTAATACTCTAATCAGATGAAGAATAAAGCATGACTAAAATTGTGGTCACATCAATTCAATCAAAACTAGTCCAATCAATGCATACATTGTAGCCATTCAAATGAACCAAACCGCAACTGTTGAAATTTCTTCTTCAACTGATGCAACAGTGAATAAAGTAATCCAGGAACACATTGCATTCGCTATAACAGTTATATAGAATAACGTTTAATGAAGAAAATGAAAATACATTTGAATCCACTTGACAAAAATAGGCGTAACAAGATATTTGTTGGATGCCAGTCTTTAATACTAGTTTTTATAATTTTGTTTTCTACATTATTTGAAACCAAAAAATTTCAGCGGAAAAAATATTTATACTGCCGAAACAATATTTAATCTATTTATACAGGGGGTATCATGGAAATATGGGAGGATTATAGCCGCCTTTTTATTTGAGATAGGAAGAAATGTTTTTGATACGAGTTGTAGAGAATACTGTAAGCTATGATACAAAAATAACTAACAACATAAGGAATGTTTGGTGAAAGTGTGACTTATTAGAATATTTTAGAATATGGACATGTACATGACGTTTTTTTAGCTGATACCATTATTGCTATCACGGAAACAGTAGGACCTACAAGGTCGGTTAAATCGAACGAAAGCATTCTATGTTAGGGAACTAGAATAACCTCTTTACAGATCGAGAATAGCAGTGGTTGTTTTTGAAATACTCGTCAAAAACTAGAATTGCCCACTTTCGTTTTTCGGTCTACCGCCTCCATTTTGAATAATAATATAATAATAATAACTTTATTCATTCATTTGAAAGATTTCACACAACATAACAATAATAATAATGATGGAATAAAGAAAAATGACGATATGTGCAAATGCACTTGCTTTTCAAGAATTTATTGAAACATAGATATAATATATAGATATAAAGTTGAACTCATAACATTAATGATGGTAAAACGGATATATGAATTCAAGATATAACTATCGTTAGTGGCAATTTCAGTTACATAACGTAAAATACAATGTAAATAAAAGTGAAACTTTCAAATGGAAAGAGTGATATTAGTAAAAGAAAATGACACAATAATTGGAACACAATAAAATATTTAATATAAATAAAACGACGTAGTATTTTTTCTGTCAACAAAATCGGAACCTACTATACTAGGTTGACAAAAATTGAATGGTCTTAATTTCTTTCAAATAAGTGAATCATATAAAAAAGGAACTTTCAATACTGTTGGAATATTATTGGATATAAAACAATTTGCAATTTGTAGCCACCGTGGTAACAAATTCAGCTATGTATTACAATAGAGGTCTGTAAAAAATGAAGTTGATGATGAAATACAATGAAAGAAACCGCGCATTACAAATTGGTTCATATAAGAATATAGCAAACATTAAACAATTAGACATTTTTCTGCCGTTTTTTAATATCTTTGAAAATGGAGGCGCTACAGCCAAAAACCGAAATTTGTTTCACTTTTTGGCAAATATTTCGAAAATCAACATTGATATTCTCGATCTGAAGAAAGATTATTATAGTTTACCAAAATAAGAAACCCCTACGTCCAATTCAACCGACCTCGTAGGTCTTACTGTTTGCGAGATAGTAATAGTGGAATCAGCTAGAAAAGTGGCCTGTATGAAAAACAATTTCCATATTCCACTAATTTGCATCTACCTCTTATGAAAGAGATTTTCAAAATGTTCAGAAAGGCTGCATGTAGCGTTACTTTGATTGGTTTTGAGTATTTTTTTTTCTCACCACATTCTTCAGGAGATATTAGATAATTATTTTCACTTGTTGAACTTGCTAGTGAATGCTTTCAACAAGTTGTTTTGTTGTATCTACTGTTGGATGCTATTGTTCTGTGAAGATGATGCTATGAAAGTTTATACCTCGGTTTATTCCAGCAGTTTGGCAACATATATTCCAGAATACAGTTGATAACTACTTCTCAATTTGGTTTTTCAATGATGATCAGCTGCTGTACATAACTTCTTCAATAAAATTATTTACCTTTTATAAGAAGCTCATGAAGTATCACGACCAGTGAATGCATGATCGATGAAAACTTTTTTTGTAATATTTATATGTGCCATTGATGTGGATTTTGTTTAATGAACTTGATGTAAGGTATTATTTTTGATTGGTTCAAAAAACATTTCAATATCATCAGATTTGAAAGTCTTCAGTACCACCATAGAATTGCCGAAACAAAGAACTAGTGTCCGACCGAAAGTTCGGTTTGAGTTTCGGTTCCGGTCGAGTTTTGGCAAAAAAACGGGTTTCGGTTTAGTTTCGGTTTTGGCGTCAAACCTGCTGAAACTACTACTGAAACCGAAACTGCATTCGGGAGTTCCCGCACTGCGATAGTTCATGTTTGGCGCGTTGAATTTCATAGAAGCAATGAAGACATTTTAGCGCGTCCACGTGCCTAATCATGTCGTGACTCGTGACTTACTTTTTGATTTACTTTGTTTATTATATAAATATTAAGTACCTATTGTGATATATATAATATTTTTGAAAAGCCATCAATAATATTCAAAAGAAGGATTTACACCTACTCAAATAATCTCCTCACCTATTTCAAGTATTTTTAATGTGCAATTGATATTTTTTTTCAAATAAGGGTTTGTTATGTTGATTATCAATAAGTGAAAATGTCGAAGACTGCATAACGTTGTGATTTAAAGATAAAAAAATAAAGAGTGACTGATTATAATAACGTTTTCTTTATTTTTCCCTCAAAACATAATCCTTGTAGAGAAATTTCGGTTTCGGTTTCGGCCGGAACTGAGTCCGTTGCCGAAATGTGTTTTCGGTTTCGGTCGTAAAAACCAGTTTCGGTCGGAACTACAAAGAACAGAAGATGAAAGTCACAGATCAGAATATAGTCGCAAAGCAATCACTCAATTGCTATATCTAATAAAAGTTCATTTGCCATCGCATATTCAAGTTGAAATGCTATTATTTACCAAATCTTGACTAAAAATCCAACGCAGCTACTTGGCTTGTGTTATTACTCAAGTTATTGAATTGTACAAGGTGACATATCATACGTTTTATTGGAATAACTTGTTCACTACTATCGCTGATGCGAATGATGCAATTACCCAATTGCTGGATCTGTAAAATTTCCATATCGTTGATTCAAGTCGAATGACTACTTTTCACCGAATCGTGCCTAAAAACCCGACATAGTCACTTGGTCTGTATCAATCCTGGGATTATCTAAACGCTTTTGTGCAAGACGAAATGAATGACACCCATTTTTACTACAGTAGGGCTGAACTACGATGTCTAACAGGTCAGTGTCATCTGAATCATCATATGCAAAGAATCGGACTGTCGGAAAACAGTGTGTGTCGCCTCTGTTTGGAAAATGATAAAACAGCAGAGCATATACATTCTAACCTGAAAGGTCACTAATCATATAAACTTATTGGCTTCGTTAAGAAGCTGGGTTTTTTGTTCGAGTTTGCGGGTTGCGATGGCGGGTCGAATATACACACTCACTTGTGACCTAACCTAACCTACCCTTTTTTATTGGAATTAGGACGGTAGCCGGTTGTGTTGGGATAAGACGAGAGAAGGTATTTTCTTGTTTTGTCTCGAAAAGAGGCAACACTTCAGCGAGGCTTTGGAATATAACATACAATGACAATACACACCAATGATTTTGGGTAGAAGTTTCACACAAGACGCCAACTTGGTTGGTGAAACGCGCGTCGAATACAGTATTGCATTTCTGATGGTTGGGAAAAGTACTTGTTCTGTATTTATTCCACGATCGATGTTTCAGTTTCAGCTTTCAAAAGTTATGATACCATCTTCATGGCGCACTAATACACCAAACGGTCGTAATAAATAATAAATTCAGTAGAAAACTATTTTCTTTTTTCTATATGCAATATGAATTTCTACTAAATGAATAGGTCATCAATCGAAATTCAATTTGAAAAATTCATGATTTTTCAGTTGTATTATTTGAATAAAAAGTCTACATTTTTAATTTTTTCAGAAAATGGTGAAAGTGTTACATTCAAATGTTTTTTCAATCATATTCGAATCACATTGCAAATAATGAACAGTGATGTAAAAACTAATGTCATGGTGAACTCGAAAAGAATAAATATGAACTGAATATATAGATTTTTTTAATTTTATTATATATAAGAAAACATCACAGTTTCATTCATCAAAAATTGTCCTGTAGATACACAATTATATCACTTTCTGCTCGACTTCCATCAATATCATTTTCGGCCAGTCATTTACAGAATCGACCTATTTTGATTTTTTCTGTTTCCTAGAAGTACTGTTTATTTGTATTTAGAGGTTTTAGTTCCATCATCATTTCGTTCTGAAGCAACTTCAATGTTGGTGCCACCATTATTACATAGTCAATGTATTATTATAATACTAATTGATAAACAACGAACTTTTTTGAAAAAATTCAGGCAAAAACTGATTCTTTCATGAAAATATCATACCTACATGTTGTTATATCTACGTTTCAATAGGTTTCTATTTTCAATAATATAGTTTACATTCTTTGACAAACCAAAATTTGATATAACGCATCGGAATACTTACGAAAAAAATATTCCAATGATTTCACCATAGCGTTATAAAGAATATAACTTTCAGCTAAATACATTCAAATTCACTCGACAAAAATGGATGTAACAAGATATTTGATGAATGCCAGTCTTTGCTGGTTTCTATTCAGTTGCCCAGCGTGTAGTACGGAACGTAATTGTTTTTACACATGCATGTACTTATATCAACATCATATGAACCATTTCCGTCACGTTTAACACATCGAAATAATGAGTTTGTTCATAAATATAAGTGGAGAATGGCCGGAACTTGACCGGCGGACCTGAATTCAACCGGCAATCATTGTCGGTGGTTCGCATTTTACGGCGAGTTACGAACTATCGATGTCACAGGTATGTTAATGAGTCATGTTATATCCAATGCTATTCAATTTGAAATTATTTTCAATTTGGGTATGCCAGTTCAATAAAGAAGTATTATCGAAAAGTACGTCCAGTACTCGGCAAAGGGCACCCGTTATCTCCTTTTATGGCTAATCCGTTTAAAAGCAGATCTGAAACGGAAGCAAGAAAAATAATATATTAGTTTCCATGTTCTTGGGAACAATACGTAGATGATGTATATGCATTTTTGACACAATTAGAAGTAATGTGAAGGACTTTTTATCTTGCCCAAACACAAATAGATCCTCTATATAAATATATATCACTGTTTCCACCATTGTCAGCAACAAAATTTTCACCAAACAGACAACACCACAACAAAACAGCAACTGTCTCGATTTCGACAAAATAAAAAGTCGAGTTGTCAAAATGAGTTTTTATTTGTGTGTTTTTGTAAAATAAGCTCACTATGTGGAAAGGGTCGGCGACATTGATACTTTTTTTTTTTAATGGCAAAACACAAGAACTAGGGGAGAGGTGGCATGAAAGGGACACGTATTGAAAAGGACATTTCAAATCACAGCTAAAATAAAAACCGATTCGGATCAATATTATTTTTGTTGTATGGCAGCACCGACGCACATTCGATCGCACCTAACTTCATGCTCCTGTCACTTCAAAGATGGCGACGGCGTATGAGTGTTCGTATTGCTATAGAAAATTATTTTTACACGCTTTATATTAGCGTCACCTGTATGTATATATGTATGTATGTATGTATGATTGTTTGTATGCATGTTTGTGTCCANTTTTTGTGAAACGTTTTTTCAAATGATGTGAATTGATTATTTATTAATTTACATGGGATTAGTATCATATACGAATATTGAAACAAAAGGTCAGTAAACTTTTATTTATAATTGTAGATTTTGTGGTTATGTTTTTAATTTGTGTATGCTATTTATGAAAGGGACACAACAAACGGTTATAAACGGGACGTTCCTTTCATAACTGTCCTTTTCATGACTGCTTATTTCACTGTGATCAATTTTTTATCATTGCAGATAAAATGCCACCTATGAAGAGAACTCGTGTTGATGCCAAGAAAATTGAAGAGGCAGTGAATTAAGTAATAAACAACAGAATTTCCGTGAGATAAGCTGCCAAGGTATATAATGCGAGTGAATCACATTTACACATATTATCGACCAAAGCTAAGACGTATGAATGTACGTCTTTTGTCTATACACGGAAGATTGGTAATGAGAGAGTTTTCACTACGGTCCAAGAAAGTTCCCTGGCAGATTACTTGAAGATTTTCTAAAAAGGAATGACTCGCTGAGCGTAAGAAAACCTGAGAATACTTATCTAGCTAGAACTACAAGTTTCAATAGACACAATGCACAAAACTTTTTCAGCAACTTAGAAAATGTTATTTGAAGTATGAATTTCCTGCTAATATGATATAGAATTTGAATGAAACTGGCTGCACTACTGTCACTAATACACCAAAAATAGTTGCGCAAGCAGGTGCTAAGAGAGTTGGTCAAATTAGTTCAACAGAACGTGNTTACTGTATTTTATTTCAATAGTAAACTAATGGAGGCTTCCCATTCAAATCCAACCTGTTCAAAAATAATATGTCACTCATTCATTAGAGGCTCCACAACAAAAATGTCCCTTTCATGCCACCTCTACCCTACAGGAAAATCCTTAAGGCGCTCCGAGAGCGGTGCCTGTGCGAGAGTAAGGATTTACATTGGATTTGAATCGCTGTAGATTGTTCTCAGAAAGTTTATTCCACATAAACGCAGTTCTCCAGATGAAAGAGTTCTTAAACAGTGAAGTTCGAGGTGTACTGAGTTGAGTGTTATCTTGTGATGCCTATAAATTTATATTATCGGCACTAGGAATGCCATATGTCGTATTGTTGTTAAAATAAAGTTTCCTTCGTGGAACTTGTGCGAAAAAAACAATGGACAGTTGAAGAATGGAGCAATTTAATTACTGTTCGTGTAGTGGAAAAGTTCTCACAAAAGTTCTTATCTGTTTCGTGGAATTAGAGTTTCGAGTTTGTTTTCGGAAATGAAACAAGTTCATTATGTAAGGAATTATTCGGTTTGTGATAAAAAGTATCTTGGACAAACTGAGCTGATATGATAACTGGTTACAAGGCACATGTTTCTCACACATTCGGCTTCATAGAGCAGAGAAGTGTAGTGTCGCCCGAGATGTCCTTGAAAATGGCCACAGGATGAGTGAAGAATGCTATAAATTATTGAAACCGATACAGCATGATATATTTTTAGATGCCTCTAGAACTTTGAAAATCAAAAAATGTGGATTGAGATGTTTGAACATCGATAAAGTTCCTATTCCAAATAGCCAGTTGCTTACTCTTTTAAGTGATGATTACAGGTGAAAAACAGGTGAAAATCAGTTATCACAACAGGATAACACTAATAAAATAACAAAATGAGTTGAACTAGGAAATAATTTGATGGCAATACCAATATTGTCCCCCGTGCGTCAGGAGACACATTTTTGTGCTGTTGTGGGAAAAGTGTTTCTGAAAGATTAATTTTACGCCATAGATTTCAGTTGTACACATCAAGGAGTTATTGTGTTTTTGAGGGCTATAAAGAATTCATCATGATTTTTTCTTCAGCTCTGAAAATACGAAGGAAGGTCTCGAAAAGGAACTAAGCATCATCAGAAAATATCTACAACGGAATGATTACTATAAAGAGACTGGCAAAAAGACAGCAAAACCCTCGCAAGGAAGAGAAGCAGTCATCAGTGATTGCCTTTCCCTATGTCAGAGGATTGTCGGAAAGGAGAATTGGTGCCAACTACAACATCAGAACCTGCTTCAGAGAAACAGCATTTGTAGCAGCCTCACAGAAATCAGACCACCAAATGCAAACTGCGATTTCAAGAAATACATTCACCGGATACCCTGTGAGTGCGGCAAATCCTATATCGTTGAAACCAAGAGGTCATTGGAAGTCGCACTGCCGAGCACAAGAGAAACATATGAACTACACCTTCGAAAATCTTCTTTAATTAATTTCAGTGAGACGATTATTACAATTGTATTTGATCTAACCTCCAACATGAATCGCTCGTGATTCACTTTTTATATGTTATTAGAGAAGTTGAAAGTTGAAAGGATTTTTTCCGAAAAGTAGTCTACTGAAAATAGCCTTTTTCAATGAATTTCCAATCACTGGAATTGAAGTACTTGTAACTAGTTGTATGAATGATTTTCATGAACTGCCTCTGTGACGAAGCCTATTAGTATCTTCCAGTGTCGAATAGAAATAAAATTTTGCGAGAATTGGAGTGGGTCTTCTCTCGGAAAAATTTGAAAATATATGTATTTGCCCTAAATTCTTGAGGTCTGCTTTGAAATTTAAAAACTATACTTGTAAACTATGTAAAAAAAATCATTGATATATTTCAATTTTTTTTTTCTTCGGAAGTTTTTCACTTTGAAAAAATGGGAGGAGTAGCAAATCTGATAATTGTTTTCAGAAAACTATTTTTTACTATTTTTTCAATAAACCCAATTTTTATTTTTGAATTTTGAAATACGTTGCGTGTCAACTTTGTTGGTCAATATCATTTATATTACTTTTGAATCAAGAAAATGTCAGTGGCTTTTCTCCAGTTTTCTGGATTAATTTTTGACCAGTATGCTTTGCTAAAGTGATGGACGTGGTTAGAACATCGCGTGTTTTATATATTCTTGACGAATATTCAACACATAATTATTCAGTACTGATAGAGATTCGCCCTTTTGGTTCATTACTAATTTTAACGGTATATCAACTTATGGAGAGCATTCGACAAAATCATAACTAATATTATTCAGAAAACTAACGCAATGCTGCCAAAGAATGAATTACGAAAATTGTGTTTTATATACCAGTAATAAGGAACAAGTATGANCTGAAACTCTCCAAAAAATTGTGACAGAAATATCAAAGCCATTGACATCTTTAATAAATAGTATATATCAGCATTTGAACTGGCAGTTATAACGCCTCTATTTAAAAAAGAAGACAGGACGAAAATTGTAAATTACAGAACAATATAATCGATAAGTAATCTTACCAAAATTGTGGAAAAAAGTTTAAAGCAACGACTAACAAAATATTTTGATAAATATAATTTAATATCAAATAAACAATTTGGTTTTAAACCGAACAAAAGTTCTACTGATGATATAGAGCAGCTTACTGGAAATCTTTACAAAGCAGTAGATGAAGGAAAAGCAGCACTTTGTGTAGTCACAAACAATTGTTGGATGTACTGGAAGACGTGGCAAGATCTTAATTTTATTTCGAAGTTATCTTCAAGGTAGAACGCACGTTACTAATGGGGTAATGAGTAATCAAGCATATGTTAATCATGGGGTTCCACAAGGCACTATATTAGGTCCTATATTGTTTTCAGTGTATATAAATCACAAACTTTTCAGTTATGCTAATTATACTGTCATACTGTATACCGCGCATAATTGGACTGACCTCAAAAGTACAACCGAAATCGAACTCAGGAAGATATTCAATATAAAGTGTCTCAAATTACTTACAAATAATTTCGATAAAACTGTCTTCATACCCTTTTGTTGTTACAAAAATAATCTTCCATGTTATGATGAAACTAAAGTTCGAATAAGCAAAAGTGAAATGAAAGTAATAAAAAAAACTAACCATATCAAATATCTAGGTGCCATCATAGATTCACACTTAAAATGGAATTACCATCCATGCCAACGCCCTGACAAACGTACCTAGGACACTACTGTACAATTTCAAATACTTGAAAACTATTCTAAGCATATCCCAGCTGAAAATAGTTTATTACGCTCTGGTACAATCGCGCCTACAATATGCAATTCTAGGATGGGGTGTTGTTGCTTCTTGTCATTCAAACAAAGTTGAAGTACTTACTTTTTTTTTATAATTTATGGCAAAACAAACACTTATGCATGTAATGATCTCTTTGGATAATCCGAAATTTTTGATGTAAGACAATTATATGTATATAGTTCACTTCAATATTTATATAAAAACATAAGTAAGCTCTGAA